>JACXGK010002310.1:0-26504 GCA_016801125.1 Novumbra hubbsi | reverse complement strand
CATGTGCTTTTCTTTCAGAATGAAGAGAAAGTTCTACTCGTGGGAAGAATGCATGAATCTTCGTGAGGTCAAAGTAAGTACTCCTTCTCAGATGTGATGTTAAGGGTGAAAGCGCTCCTTCTATTGATTTTAAAACATGGCAGCATCATGAATGCGTACAGACTGCTGTCTGTTTCAGCCCGTTTTGTTTTTCTTACGCTAATTGAATTCCATCTCTGGTCAGAACCACAGAAACAGCTAAAAGAATGGTGAAGAAGACTCTTCAGTTTATGGCTCCTGGAATTGAGCAATGGACCGCCTCAGGCTGGTCCAGAATTGTATTCCTTGTCTAGAACTCGAATCCCACAGAACATAACAGCATTTCATGAGAAACTATAACTCACCATTTAGAATGTTAGCTGTAAATTATATCTATATTCTTTTTAAATATTACATGTCAAAGGCCATTTAGGTGAATTTCTTTACCTTTCAGTACACAATAACTTAGGCCCACTTCACCCCGTCTTCAGTTTGCTTTACTTCACTTGAGCAAATTCATGAATACCAGTTGTGTTGTACATTGTAACCAAATGTATATGCATTTCATTATAGCTTTAATTGTCTTTTCATACTTAACAAGTGTATTTGATTAGTGGCCTGTTAAGAGAGAGGCCAGGTTTTGAATGTGTTATTATCTAGTTATAGATCCAACTCTTGATTTATTTCTCTGAGTCAGAACAGTGGTTTGCCAAAAGACGGACAGCAAGAGCCTGACACATTTCCTGGCTTCCCAAATGCAGAAAACAAAGAAATAACCTCAGCAAGGAGTCTTTGTAGTCAGTGCAGAAATTACTGAGAAAATCTTCTGATTAGTAAATCAATTGATTCCATTTTTTTGGAATCTGCTATGAGCCAGAACTTTTGGGTAGAGCAACATATTACTTAGAAAAAGTGTTTTTTATTACAATGGAAGAAATATGTAATGGAAGAAGTTTTAGACTTAGGTTTAGTGAAGGATTCCAGTTTGAGGGAATGAAAATGCAAAGTTTTTTTTGGGATGCTAAGTAGGTATTATAGGCGTCACATCCTATGGCGTGCTTTAGCATTAGGTGTTGTCACATCCTATGGCGTGCTTTAGCATTAGGTGTTGTCACATCCTATGGCGTGCTTTAGCATTAGGTGTTGTCTCATTCTATGGCGTGCTTTAGCATTAGGTATTGTCCCATCCTATGGTGTGCTTTAGCATTAGGTGTTGTCACATCCTATGGCGTGCTTTAGCATTAGCTAGTCCAAACTTCTGACAAAGTAGACGTTTTTTTATCTTGCATTCAATAAATAATTCATTCATTATTTTGGGATGATTTGGAGTAAAGACTATCTATACCTCGGGTGAGATATCATTTCACGGTCATACTGTGCATTTCCAAATTTTTGCATAACGCCAAAAAAGCTGCTTTTCATGTATCCCTGCCTTGCATTATGTGTTGTACGCTGTGTTGAGGTATCACCTAATTCATTTTTTACTTTATTTAGTCCCTGAAAAAACTCAACCATGCGAATGTGGTCAAACTCAAGGAGGTTATACGAGAAAATGACCACTTGTACTTTGTGTTTGAATACATGAAGGAGAACTTGTATCAACTTATGAAAGACAGGTAAATAAAATCAGTCTAAGTCACACTGCCTCTAATATCCTTTAAATGTGTTCATTGCTTTTGGAATTTGTCCATAGTCGTGAAATCAACAAAGGTCAACATCCAATATTGTTGTGTGTATCTTGTAACAGGTCTCGGCTATTTCCTGAATCTGCCGTAAGAAATATTATGTTCCAGATACTGCAGGGACTAGCGTTCATTCATAAGCATGGTATGGTTCATTTTTACCTATCGGAATTATACGCTAGCATTTTGTGTTGCGGTTTTGTGATGAACTTCCACATTATTTTCACTTCATGATATGTCTGCTATATAATTTCCCCTTAGGTTTCTTTCACAGGGATATGAAACCTGAGAATCTTCTGTGCATGGGACCAGAGCTCGTGAAAATAGCTGACTTTGGACTTGCCCGCGAGATAAGATCTCGGCCACCATACACCGACTATGTTTCAACAAGATGGTATGTGTTGTTTTTAGCTGAATTTCAGTGTTCAGCAAACAGATATAGAAAAGTGATACTTCTGTGTATTTATGCCATCGAAACGTCGGTTCCAACATAGGCCAAGTCAGATTTCACAGACACAAGGTCAAAATTGGCATAACAAATGTCATTATATTCCTCTATTGTGTGACAACACTCCAGACCCCAAAGACTGGACTTGCCTATCCTTGCTCCACACAATATGCTTTATTTCCATTAGCTAGGTTTCCATTTAAATTGTTATCAGATTTTCATGCAGTGTTCAACATTTTGAACAGTTTCCATGGTGACGTGCAGACAAAAGCAGCTTTTCCATGTGCCAAATCGAAATGCTAACAGTAGTTTTGTTTTCATGGTGTTTTTAGCTAGTTCTGTCCCAAATGGGTATGTCAAATAACAAATGGCACCTGAACCCTAGTCAACAGATCACAAATAAGCCTAGAGTGGGGGTAGGATACATGACATGATTTATGGATATTATTATTTATTTCTTAAACACCATGCATGAATCCTCATTTCACCAGAGCAGGATGCTTGGTATTGGAAAGCAGCAACAATCTCATCGCTGTGCACTGCACTCTGAAGTTTATCATCATTCATCCTTAGCCTATTAAACCAATTGCCTTCCAGAGTGATTGTGGGAGGCGGACGGAACATAATAGCCGCATTACTACAAGTTGTCTTTGTTATGACGCTAAGTTTGTTCATTTATGTTTGTTTGTTTGTACATAATGCCTGTACGTCATTTCCTTTGGCATGTTTCTCATGATTCGTTTTACAGAAACGAAAAGATACCACTGTGGCGTTAAAATGTCTGTAAATTTCTTCGACATTTTCTGTCATCTCTTGCCCCCCTTTCATGAGCCCCCCCCCCCCGCGTTGTCCTTCATATTGTGGCTGCGTCAACCATCCTACCACAAGCTTATCTTCCCTGCGTTGTATTCCAGGTACAGAGCCCCGGAGGTGCTGCTTCGATCCACTTCCTACAGCTCCCCCATAGACCAGTGGGCTGTGGGGTGCATTATGGCAGAGCTGTACACCCTCAGGCCTCTGTTCCCTGGTTCCAGTGAAGTGGACACCATCTTCAAAATCTGCCAAGTCTTGGGATCTCCAAAGAAGGTAGTCTTGACCCCGAGGCTGTTTGGTACCGGCGTTTTAGAGGACTTCCAAGCCGTACCCTCAGCACCTCAAATGACATGTATTGTGTGTGTGTAAATGCAAACCTCACAGAAGACCGTGGTTAGATGTCTTTACCCGTGTGCTTTTGAAATGACAAACAGCTTCCCAGAGTGTTACATTTAAAATCGGCCACACCTGTGTAAATGTTAAAATGGGACGTAGAATAAGATGTCTTCACCCCTCCGTCTAGAATGACTGGCCGGAAGGCTTTCAGTTGTCGGCAGCCATGAGTTTCCGCTGGCCCCAGTGTGTCCCAAGCAATCTGAGGAGTCTGATCCCCAACGCCAGCCCCGAGGCCGCACACCTGATGAGGGATCTGCTCCAGTGGGACCCTAAGAGAAGGCCGGCGTCTGCACAGGTAGCCCACTCTGGCTAGGGGGCTTCTGTGTTACAAACTGGACCAAATTACATGTTGAGAGGGAATCAATATGAACTCCCCAAAGTACCTATTTTGTGGTGAATACTGAAATCACTGTTTGAAATCACTTTTAGCTCAGTTACTTTGTTCACAGCTAATCATTTGAGATTTGTTTTACGTTACATTGAATGGCTTGTTGGCTAATTAGCACTTCTCCGTGTGAATGATCTATTTTATGCTCCATTTGCAGGCCCTCAGGTACTCGTATTTCTATGTGGGTCAGGCGTTGGGCACGCCTCAGCAGATACTGGAGCAGGGCCGGCCACAGCCAGGCCCCCTAATTCCACAGGCACTGCAACCATCCCAGCAGCCAATGCAGCAGCAGCAGCAACAACCACTGCTACTCCTCAAACCCGTGCCCCCTCCCCAACCAGCATCCACAAATCAGCATTTCAACTCGTCCAGAACCCTTCAACAGGTCCAGCCGGGCACAGTGTCATCCCCTACACCGGTTCCGTTGTACCAGAGGCCCACAGACCTGCTGCCCAACCGCATTGTGAAGCAGGAGGAGACAGAGAGGGTCCCACATACCCGCTTGCCTTACATTGTTGACAAGAGCTTGCAGGGCCAGGTAGGTGTGCCGTTTCCAACCGGGGCTAACTGAACATCTAGATGTTTTATTGCGAACACAATAGAATCTCAAAGCAAAGCACAGTAGATTAATTCCTCAGATGCGTAGCAGAAACCATTTGCTTGCTCATCTCTCTCCGTAGAAATTCTTTCAGCATTTCTTCCTCTTTTTGTTTTAGCTGACCCGGGAGGCTGAGAATGACAAGTTCCTGAGCTACCAGATGAAGCCTAAAGGAGGAGGCCGCCGACGCTGGGGCCATGGCAACGGTCTCCTGAAGGGCGACGACTGGGATGAATTTGAGGACACAGAGCTGACCTCGCTAAGTGTTCTGGGAAAAACAAACTTTACTTCTGAAAAACCAAGAGATGAGACATTGACCAGGTGAGAATTTCAGTTAAACTGACACATCAGCTCTGTCTCATGGGAGGAAGACTTTATTTACTTCATGTCTTTCAGGTTCGGGAATGTTTTGGATTTTAGCAGCCCCAAAGTTAAAGGACAGGTGACGAGTGGCGATGATGCTCCTTTAAATCTGAACAAGGCCATGTCCTATCAGGAAACTTCACGGACAGCCTCTGCCAAACAGCATTACTTGAAACAATCAAGATATCTACCAGGTAGACATGACAGACTTTACATCTCTTTTAAATGTAGAGTTTACATAAGACAAATCTGGTTACAGGTTGTTACATCAGAGTCATCAGATCTGATGTCTTTGATGAAATGTCTTGGAGCTTTTGTAAATTATTACGATTCAATTTTATGTACAGTCTCTGGTCTGTAGAGAACCTTAGCCTGACTGGCACGTGATTCAATGTCCTGACTGCAAAATCGGATATAGTGGAATATTTTGTGGTGATCATTTACAAAAACAAAATGTAATTCCACTTTATAATTATACAATTTATAGAAATCCAGAGGGCTAAATGTGTACTGTAAATGCTTTGATGTAGAAAATGCCTAAGGAATGTCAGCGATCAACATCTCCGGCATGGAAAATGTTTTGATGGTATTCTTTTTTGAGCCACAACGGGCAGCGTTTCGTGGTTCTATTGGAATGTTACTGCAAACTGCAATTCTTCGGCCCCCTGCAGGTTTAAACACGAAGAAGAATATGGTCCTACATTCCAGTAAAGACTACATTGAAAGCAACCTCTGGGACAGCGGCGGTGTTCCCGTAGGAGGCACGCTTCCTAACAGGGGCACTCACGGTATTGATTCACGTTGGGAACTCATTACACAAGGGACGGGTTGTATAAGTTAGTGGCTGTTAGCCATACTAAAGATTACTTTTCTTTGGACCTTGGCTGGGCCCAATCTCAGGTTCAAATACACTCCCCAGTGGCTATGCACCATCCTACTACAAAAAGGAGGTCGGCTCTGCCGGTCAAAGAGTGCAGCTTGCACCAACGGGGGACTCCACTGCGTCAAGTGAGTGACCTTTGTAGCCCCGGCTCACACTTTAATGTCCAGGCCGGCTCGGCGTGGTGGCGCGGCTGCATCGCGCCGTCGTAATGAGGCTTGTCTCTGCCGCCACAGATTACGCAACCTGGAGGTCGTCCAGCAGAGGGACGACGGGTGCCTCGTCCTACGGGTCGTCGCCCACCAAGGCTACATCTGGCCTGCGTTCTCGCCCCCCAGTGCAGGCCGTCCACGGGCGCACAGACTGGTCGGCCAAATATGGACATCGCTAGTGGCCTCGACGTGTCTGTGATGTCCACGCTCCCTGTCCAATGTAAAACGTTCAATGTCACGGTACATACATGTTATACAGCAATAACCTGGGTTTTGTATTATTCTGTGTATATATTGTTCAATGTAAAAAGAAAAATGTGTGTGTGTGTGTGTGTGTGTGTGTGTGTGTGTGTGTTACCGTGTATGGCTAAATGCACTCAGCGAAAAGTTGTTTTCATCTGTCTGTTAATTGCATAGCATACCTTTTGTACGATGTTTGTTCCATTGGTTTTGTAAAACGTGTCCATGACAATGTGCATTTGCAATTACCAGTCCAATATTTATGCATTTTATATTGCAAATATCACTGTGATATTTTGGCCAACACTTGATTTCTGTTGGGCAACTCGGCCGATGCTTTTTCTAACTGTTCTTAGTGTCATGTTGTCATTTGTTTTAATGCTTGCTTTCATGAGACATTCTGGGGTTGTGCATTTTGTTACTTATTGCTTTTCCTTATGTCTTTGTTTTACTTTGAAATAGGCCTTTTTTGTATCATATGGCTCTGCAGTATTTAAAAAAATATGTACTACTGTATGTTGACTTGGTTTATCTCCTGGGCTAGGTTGTACAAACATGTATAACTGCCTGTTGCCAAATGCCAATGCCAATGCTAAATATTTTATTTATCTGGTATTGTCATGGCCCCTTTCCCCTGTTGACAACTGTTTTTGGACAAGCTAAGCTGTAACAACCATTACGTCTATGACTTATGGTTTTATATTCATTAAATTGATTTTATATTCAATAAAAGTAACTTGAAGAAATTCAAAAATGTTGTAGATGCTTTAATATCGTCATAAAATAAAGTGGTTCTTGTATTTGACTAGCCTATTAGCCAACCAACCACTGTTTTAATTTGAATTAAGTAAAGCAATGTGCTTGATGTCTTGGAGCTTGACCTTATACGTTTTTAACGTCTGAAGAAAACCAGCAATGCTAAGTGTATGGGAAAACATCCAGTATCACACACTTGTCTAAGCTTACCTGTATAGGACTCTATAGGACGCATTTCAGTCGAGGACAGAACTGACTCCCTTACCGTTGAAAGTGCTGAAGCACACGCACTGCACTATTTTGCAGGGGAAATTATCTGAAAACTCGGGATTTGCTTTTGACTTCTGATGGATAACATTGTAATGCATTATCTTGGCAAAACATATCGATATCATTACAGTTTTTTAGAAAAGAGTTTCTAGTTAAAGTTATGAAATACTGTTAATACGAGAAGAGTGCACTAGTTCCTCATTCTTATTGGCTTCATGCTCAAAAAAGTGTGCAGTGATTGGCTTAATATCACCTACCCCAATGCTACCCCAGCGTTGCCCTATAACAACCGACACACCCTGGAAACATTGTCATTGGAGCTCTTTCAGCGGAATTCAGGAAGTGCTATTCTGTTGTCCATTTCTTGTTCAACGCTTCTGTCGAAAGTAAGCTACGGTCAGTATTTTTTTTTTTTACTTATTACAAAATGTAAGCTTTTTAGCCAGGCAACAATGTATTAAGGCTTTAGTTTTTCATCTTTATTTTCCTGTATGTTTGCAGCATCAAAGCAATCTTTAAATTACCTGTAAATCTATTGCAACACCGTATTTAGTGTTTTTAGCATTTACTGCATTTGTCACACAGCGAAGCAAAATAAACGATGGTTATTTCCTTCATGCAGTTCACTACAATTTTACCATGTCTGGAAAAGTCGTATTGACCTACTTCAATGGAAGGGGGAAAATGGAGTCAATTCGATGGCTTTTAGCAGTTGCTGGAGTTGAGGTAAGTTGAACAAATAAAACCCTTTACTTTTGTCTGTTTACCGAACTTAACATTTCTGGTCCTTTGAAGTAAGTTACCCCAAGAAAATTAAGGAAGTACAGTGTCACCAACTTGTCCGCTTATCTGAAAACATGCATTCTATGTCTACAGTTTGAAGAAGTTGATTTGACAACGCGTGAGGAATATCTAAAGCTGTTGAGTGGTAAGTTGGTGAGAACTGATGCTTGCAAATTATTTTTTAAGGATGTCTAATTTATTAAAACAAATTTCAGATGGATCACTCATGTATGAACAAGTTCCATTAGTGGAAATCGATGGAATGAAGCTGGTTCAAACCAAAGCTATCCTAAACTACATAGCAGCCAAATACAATCTTTATGGGAAAGACCTAAAAGAACGAGCTATGTATGTATACATTTACCTATGGAATTCTAGCATATCTGCATTTTAACTACTGGGCTATTTTCTTGTTTGGTCATTGCCTATTGCAGAGAATCATTGTTAATATCTCATGGTATAAAGTGTGCCTTTGATTTACCTTAGGATTGATATGTATGCTGAGGGTATAAGGGACTTCATGGAGATGATTATGATGTTGCCCTTCCTAAAATCTGATGCCAAGAAAACTAAACTGGATGAGATTAAGAGTAAAGCTACAAGCCGCTACCTCCCCGTGTTCGAGAAGGTATTGAATACTTTGGAACTTGTCCAGTTAGTAAAGCTTACTAAGTGGAAGGGAAAAGTATTACCTACAGCTAGGCAGTCGTTACTATAGCAATTACAATATAGGAAGAGAACATGAAAATGTTTGCAGGTCGGCACGAACATTTCTTAATATAAGGGTGTGTTTGTACTTATAACGCAGGCTCTGGCTGGTTCCCAGTACCTTGTGGGTAATCAGTTGAGCTGCGCGGATGTGCATCTGGTTGAAGCGACCTTGATGCTGGAGGAGATATTTCCTACACTTCTGTCAGAGTTCCCTGTTGTTAAGGTAAAGTGTATTGGAAATGTATTTTGTTTTTGTACACACTTTTTTTTTTTTGTTTCTTCAATAATTCTGACGTCTGTGCGCTGGTGGCGGTTTTCACCAGGTTTCCTTTAGCAGGCATTTCCTTTTTAATTTACACTTTGGATTTAATATTAAATTAGGGGAACTTGTGTGAACAAATGATTCAGTTATTTAGTTTATTTACTTTAACGTTTTCTCCCCCTAGGCATTTCAGGAAAGGATGAAAAGCCTGCCAGCCATTGACAAGTTCCTGCAACCAGGCAGCAAGCGGAGGCCTCCACCAGATGATGTGTATCCTAAGAGTGTGATTGAGGTGTTAAACTTGAAATTTAATTGATGATTATGGCAATATAATTGAATTAAAGTCAATAAAAGTCATCAATTTTGGCAAATGCTAGCTGTGTGGAGCTGTTGAAAAGTAGGAAGTAGGAATACTGTGTTGCGAAGGGTGTGAACTGAATTATTTCTCTAGGCTGTCTACGGTATGTGTAAGGACCAAATTGAAAAGAATTGTCTTCCAATAATATGTACTTTAATGATTGTAAGCTATTCAATCATTTGTCTAACATTTAATTATTTGGCTTTTTACGGTCAAGTGGCTGAACAGGATGGCTACTGTCTTTCAAGCATTTGCTTCTGTGTGCTGTGAATTAATCCAGATCATGTGGTGAATGTAACTGGGGGTGGTTTGTTTTACATTAATTGGCCACACATTGTGTACATGTCTCAATAAACAAAGAAAACCAGTGTTTTGTTCTAGTATGCGTAGGACCTGTAACGTACAGTTTAAATACATAGCAGACCAGTTTTACATGTTCTGAGGGCAGAAAGAATTGTGATTGGTACAGGCAAACACCCAATTGAAATGGAGAGGAGGGGGTGCACATTAACACCTCAAATTGCATGAAGAAATGCGCAAATTGTGCTTAAGTCTGTGAAAGCGTTAATAATGAACATTGCTTAATTACGTTCTAAATGTATTGTTCTGTAGCTAACCTTCAGTGGTGAAGTTATGGTCTAGATAACATTCACTTGCTCTTTTGATTCAGCTTGAAATGTACATAAATGATAAACCCCATTTCATGTGATTGTAGAGGCACTGTGTCTCTCTACAATTAATATTACAGAATTTTCCTTTTGAAAAAAAAAAGATTGAGACAGCCTTGACTGGATCAGCTTTTCACGACAATCTTTTTATTGTGGGGCAAGGTATTATATGCATCGCAGTCCTCAGTCAAAGGCCTGCGGTAATATAAATTACCACATGATCTATGGTCATTAAAATCCCTTCTCACTCAGACTGTAAGCATATGATTTATTTCACCTCGTGTTATTTCATTCATTAAACTACAATGCGTGTGACACATAACGGTGGAGTAAAACCTGTTACTTACTAACTAACATTGTGAAATACAGATTGTACAAAAAAATTAACCAACAAACTTAAGTGCAATGATGAAAAAGGTGGACTACAAAATCCATCGCTCTTGCCAGCTGGAGTTAACAGTTCCTAATCCATGTGTGTTTCCCCAGGATCCATACAGTTCATTCAGTGCTTGTCTAATTGCAGTACAGGTCATACTTTAGTTTGGCCCCAAGCTTAGTCCCTGCCAGGTGCTTCTCAAATACCGTGTCCATCTCCTGGCTTTGGGCTGGACTGAAATAGTTCTTCCAGTCCCCTACATCACCTAGGGAGGGAGAAAAATAACATTAACATTTTTATATCTTAGAGCGCAGTTATCTTTTCTTTACAGCAGGCAGTGTCATGTAACCTACATCAAAATGTAGTGGTCACTTTTCTTGACAAAAAGGGCTTACAAAATTGCGCACACACCTTTCCTGAAGATGACATCGCCCATTTGGCCGAATGTGTCCTTGGAGCTCTCCTTCATAGCACCGAAACTGCTCTCTTCAGTAATGGCCTGGACTTGGGCATCACTGAGACTAAGACCAAAGAAGTCAGAGACTCTTCGCACACCTTCACTCAGGTCCTGGTTCGGTCCAAATGAACAAAATACAGTGTGGATGAAGGAATGCACACCATATGGCATGTATACAAATCACACGGGATGTTTAATACCTGTTTTAACTCCTCAAAAGTGACAATCATCACATTAGGGTCACTGACTCTCTTCTCCCAGGCAACTGCATGGTCAAAATATGAACCCCAAGGAACTGTATACAGGGAGAAAATCCTCTTGGTGAGGCTATTTACTGAATAGGCATAGCATATGATAACACCTATCGCACATCTTTATTTCTGCCTAAAGCAAACCCCTAATATAAACACAATGTTCATAAATGCTCTTCTCTTACCTTGTCCACTCATGAACTTTGAAAAGAAGCTGTCCCAGGACTCTGCGGTCGGTAAAATTGGGTTCTTGTTGGTAAAGTGATAAAAGGAGACCACAGTGTCTTTCGGATTCCTAAACATCACCAGCATCTGTTTTTTGATCAACAGGAGAAAGGTGATCAAACTTCACAGGAACAATATTTCATAACAGCTGTAAAACAAGCCGCTGTTTTGAGTAAAGCAAATGAACCCTTGCATTTCTGAGTGTCGCCAGAACACTGTGCTGTATATTCCTGTTACAAATACTAACCTTGGTTTTTTTCGCCCCGAAGGACTCCGGAATGTAGTCCGGATGCATGTGTGTCCCGAGCAATCTGGGGGAAGTCGCTTGGCGAATCACCTGTGTGAAGGCAAGGCATCCAATAAACAGCACATAAAATGCTGTTGCTCTAACGCTCTTGTTCTCAAAATATAATCTATGAAAACAAGCATAGAGGATCTCAGGGACAAAATAAAAAAAACTAACATATTTGTTGGGGGAGGACATGTTTAGAGAGTCATGCACTCAGGAAACAATCAACACAGAAGGATTACACATCAACATTCACAGACGTTTATGAGGCTGATGGTGTTCCCACAATATCACTTTGGTTACATTCTGAACCGAAAACCTCCAGATCCTTCAATGTCACCACAAAGAACCCCTTTAAGCCAGTGAGGCTCCCCAGGCAATTGTTTGGCAAAAATGCTAATTTCTCATGGCCTCGTTCGTTCGGCGTAACACTGATGGCACCTGCTGGTTGAAATCATAAATAGAAGCCAAGTCATTTACCCAGTAAATGCTCAAGCTTCACAGTCATCAACCAAACGAATGTTACTCATGTCAGCCTCATCACACACAGCAGCCTGCTGTACCGCACAACCTATTCAGCATTTCCAATAAAGAAAATGTGTAGTTTTTCTGACTAGCAGCCTACTATGACTTAAGGGAGGCAGACAGCCTTCATGGTGTTGCAGAAGCTACAGGGGAGTGGACCGCCATAACTCACCTGCTGTATTTCTGGTCCACCGAACTCCATCATTACAGGGAATTTGTATTCTGCTTTCCCACCAGTTGCTGCTGCTATGACTTTGTTAAGCACTCCCACCATCCAATTGAAGCCTTCCAGAGACAGAGAACATTCGGTCCAAATACTGTTGGCCGTTTTAACTCTTTGATTTACAGAGACCTGAAATTTACATCGTAAATGTCCTTTCAAAAGTTGTTCTTCAAAAACGTGGCCGAGATTTCACCAAAAGGCTAATTAGTTATAACCGGTGTCAAGTCTCTTAAGTCTAGTCTTAGGTTCCCCCGTCAAAGTACTTGCAAAATTAGGCTTAAAGGCGAAAAAGGGTTGGCATAAGGAGTGTTTTGCGTAGGTACTGAGTGTTTGGCGTAGGTATGGACGGAGTGTATACAAGTAAACACTCCTTATGTCACTTACTAAAGTTGTTTTACTAGATGTAGAAGTATATGAGCTTCAAAACTTTGTTTATATAATGATTGACCCATTGACAACGGATTCCCGTTTTAAATTTGTTTTGACTTACCACATTTCGGATACGCAACTAACACTACATCATCCACTCTTGCTTCCAGGGTCTCAATCGCCTTCATGTTTGCTTCTGGGCTCAAGATGACAGGGTACAGAAGTCCTTTATATCTGTATAACTTATCCTCCTCCTTCATACCTTTAGCCATTTCGACTTTGGACAGAATTTTTGCTATGAAAGAGTTGTTCATTTTTAAAATCCTGCAAAAAAGTATATCTCAGTTGAACTTGTTCCGCAGCCACCGATTACCGAAAATCGAAGAATTGTAGTGGGAGGAGCGTTCTTCCATCAGTGAACTTTAGCCGAATGTGTCTCCTGATTTCTGTAATGGCGTATGTGATTTACTGCCTGTGCTTGTACACCGGAAACACCCTGACCACATTGAGTGTCTCGGTTTTTCCCAACTCTATACAAATCTTCCACGCCATTACATGAGAACTATAAAATTACGGGACTTTTGTTTCCAGGTCAGAGGTTGTGCTCAACCCTCGACTCCAGTGTTTAATCTGCTGTTATGATGGTCGCACCCCAAAAGCGAGCCATTTAGGGCGATGCTAATCCGACTATCCGAATTCTCGTATTGTAAACACTGGAGCAAGGCAAATTGCCTTGAAACTAAAGTGAAGTAATTAGTAGATTGAGTAGCCTGTTTTCTTATTCCAGTTCTATTGCTTTTGCTGAAATTAACAATATTTTTGTAATTAAACTTTTAAAAGTGACTAGATCAAATTACGTTCATGTGTGCCAAATGTATATTGTAGGAGTGTTGGCCCCCTATAATGTTAACGGGAAGAATGAGGAAACGTCAACATAAAGGTCAAATCACAATTTTAGTTCAGATGTTCAAATGTGATTAATAATATAAATGTTAGAATTTACTGAATTGTTTACAAAACAAGGCAGACTACCACGTGCAGTGCCTCATATGGATGTGCCTGAAGTCTTGGAGCTTGACTTCCCTACGTTTCTCCTACAAATGGGCCTTGAGCTTGTTTGGAGGTTCTAGCAGGGGAGTGCAGCTACGCGTATACCAACGTTGCGTTTCCGGGTTCATCCTCTTCCACCGAGCGCGGGGCTTCGGGAGGGACGCACATGGAGCGGTGAGGGAGGAAGGGGACACCCGCCTAGCCAGCCAGATCAGCCGAATCAACCCTAGCGATCAATGGGGTGACAGATGTCGCAGCCAGATCGCCCTCACATCCATTACTTAACAATAGCCCGCTGGTTTATATACAGCCAAATTCCTATACATTTTAAACTTACGGTTTTGGAACGGATTGTGTTGATATTCTACAAAAAAATGTTACAACATTCTTTGACGAAATAAGATATTCCAAGAAATTGTGATGTGTCTTACAGTAACGTATATTTAGTATAACGTCGGTATATCCCCCATAATGCCTCACAGACATGTAAATCTCCAACCTACCATTGGCCATATCATCCATGCGGGGACGCCCTCGTACCCTTCTTGGTCTGTCCGCTTCGCAAGCGTTCACGGAAGTACCAACATTTTGCACAGCTTGAATCTTAGTTCTCAATATCTCTGTCATACCGATTTGCAGAGAACGAAAGACGGCTGTGAGTATCCGTAGGCAATGTGTATACAGGCAGTTTAGTTCAGCCTTCTGTCCTGAAAACATTTACCTATATCTGCATTATGCATATGAATTAGAGCCCAAAATGACAACTACAATTGACAGGCAGTTAGAGAATTCAAAAAATATTCTTGAAAATAGCATTCATTGTTTGACAATACTTCAATATCTTTTGAATACATTTCTCGAGGGGCAATGCCATTAAATAGATTGGATAATTCGATAGACATGCACAAAGATATATACGGATTGGCGGAGGGATGGGCGTGCACAGTTTTGAGGACTCTTGAGTCCATAAACCTGCCTCATTATGGGCGGTGCCACTTAACACTGTAGCCACAATAACCCAACTTAAAGTTAGGCATGAGTTTGGTACATATTGGTATTAAATCACATACTATGTAGAAATTGGCGGTTTATAATTTGGTGGCTATATAAGATAGTGATGACCCATTTGGACTTGTCATGGGATACAGCCCACATGTCTTTGAAAGGTCACTGTTTGTCTAATAAATCACAACCTGCCTATTTAATAAACAAAACAATAACCAACATATCATTTGACATTTATTTACACATATGTCTGGCCATTAAAATGCTGAGTCTGAATACGGGGGCATTTTAAGAAACATATACAACCATCATTTGCCGATAAGGATATTCAAGTGATCCATCACTGTCGTCTTACAATCAGGCTAACATTGTTATGGTCTTTCCCCAAGTAAGACAAAACTCCCACCCTGCCATAACAGGCTGATATCCCAGACATTTATTTTGAAACAGCTCTTACACAACATGGGATCATAATCATGTTCTCTATTTTAGAAATATTTCAACATCATAATGTGACAATATGGGGAAAGGGGGATGCATGGAACCGACTCCAAAATCAAGGCGAGAGTTGCCACATTGTTTTAAAGCCATTCACATATTTTATGTACTAATCCTTTCCACACACACAGTTTCCATTAATTATGTACCCATTGCATACTTCAGGAATGACATAAATGCTTCAATACAATCATAAGTGCAGGATCAATATAAAGTTATTGTAGAACATACAAAAATAATTATTACAAAAACAATACATATCGGCATAAACAAGATGGCAAATTAATATGTGCCTTTAGGAATTACATGAATGCATCAATAAGATCATAAGAACAGGATCAACATCAAGTTACTGAAGAACATACAAAAATAATGATTACAGAAACGATACATATTGGCAAGAACAAGATGGCCAATGAAAATGTGTCTTGCAGTGACATTTTCCATCTTGCATTAGTTGTTCTTTTCGTGTTGTTCGAATCACATCACATACAGACCCATAAGGAGAAGTCTCAGGACCATCACCAAACTGAGAAAACAAAAAAAGAATTATTAAATATTCACTGTATGTTTATTATTTGAAACATTCAAATACTGGGTTGGTTCAAACAAACATCAAGATAAAATGAAAAACAAAACAAGGAGCACATTTTAAAAGCGTGAGAAGTATAACACGTGTCATGATTCTTACCTTAGTCCTGCCACTAGGCCAGAGGGAAACATTTTCCCAGATTTCTTGTATCTTATTCCCATCACTATTGTCAGTGCTCCTGAGGCAACTGGGGAAAGAAAGATATTTTAAATGCTACTTCAAGACGTCAATAACCAGCTCAATGAAAAGAAAACATCTCAGTAGAGTTTAGCAGTAAATTTCATCCATGGAGGGTTCAGTAAACTACTGACAGACAGAACCAAGCAAGCAATCCTCCACTCCACTGCACCTTATGAACCTCAAAAACGTCAAGCAGTAGAGGGCAAGTAGGTCCAGTGCGGCCTAACAGGTGTAACGGTGAAGGGCAAGGCTTGGGATAGACCAACTACCTGGCAGGTTCCCCAACCCCACTGGGATAATCTGCCTCTGACCACTGTCTTGGGGCCTATTCAGAAAGGGTTCCAGGGCCCCGACAACTCGGACTGTCTCTCACAACGACTGAAAATGTTAGTTGTACTGAAATTACAAGATCTAACAACTTCCCACAGAATAGGCAGAGCGTGGCTACCGTAGTCAGGAAAAAGACAGGACCATTTGAATGCATTTTAGTGTATTAACTCGAGGGGGGTGGGGGGTTGATTCATTACCACTAATGTAAGGATTACACCCTAACCCCCAAAAGATGTTAACAAGTGAATATACAACTCCTTGGATGTGAACAAACCTACATCAAGACATCCTGCCTGGTTGCAAACGGATGAATTTTGTAAAAATAAAATAAAAAATTTTAATGGAGGTTTTAACTGACCCAGAAAGCCAGTCTGTATTGAACAGCTGCAATGAGCATTAAAACGGTGGGTGATTGACTAAATGTAACACACTTGGGGCTTAATCACACTTCAGCAAAGATCTGTGCATACACCACCAGTGGGACCATGTACAAGCAAAGTGTAAGAATATTCAACATGTGTGTTTGTAAAATTCTGCACAGACTTGTCCATGCCTATGCATACAGTATCAAGTGGTGGAACAAAATAACGGCTTGGAACCTGCTGAACCGGAAATACAAATGTTTGAAATTATTATGAGCCAGACAAACTAAACATAAGTTGCACTCAACCTCTAACGCTGGCTTGTCCATTTCATTATCATTTTGTTTTAGGTTTATGGTGATAAACACTCATTCCAACATATAAGGAATGTTTACTTACCAAGTGAGTAGAAGGTTTTGGCTGGGTCATTTGAAATCATGATGGCTCCATATGCGGCAATGCTGCCAAATAGTAGCCCAGCTATCAGTGACATGACACTGCCTGTAGTAAAATAACTAATATCTCCGTTAACTTGTTAACATTAAAAATTAAACCTAATTACATGGAAATGTGAATGGGCCATTGAACGCTGCTTCGTGCCTATTTGAATAACGTGATAAAGTCATACCTTTTCTCTTGTATCCCAAAAATCCTCCTAGGAATATGGCAGCAGCGTAGCCGAACCCAATCCAGTCAATTGCCATTTCAAAGATGTGAGAAAGGTGGGATTTGGTCTAAAATAGTAATTACGGCAGAATATAATAATAATTTTAGCTAAAGAAACGGGACACTTGACAAAGCACTGTAAATTAAAACTCTAAATAGAAATAAGTGTGTAATTGCTTACTTGGAAATCTAAACGTGCGTTTTACTTTCGACTGTGTAGCAGTGTTTACTAGGAAGTGATCAGTTGAAAGTCCGAACAAAGACTATAAAAAAGTACGTCGACGATGAGCAAAGTTATTCTCCAATGGCGACTCACAAACCATGCGCAGAACACGTCATCGGGGAGTCATACCAAAACTGCGCAGTTGCAGGCCAAGTCTATGCTACCCTCTACTCCCATCAATAAGTAGACGGGATCTAAACAAATGCCCAATTCACGTTCTGGCAAGGAAATTGAGTGAAAAACGTCGCTCATTCGTGCTAATATCGCCAGCGACTTTTTATAAACAATCTCACCCACAATTCAATGCAGATTTTGGTCACGTGCCTTACCAATGTGTCACATTTAAACGTTTCTTTAACGTTTTTTTGCCATACTCTTCGTGAAGTTTATTAGCTATTTAGTGAGAACTAAGTAGCGGAAACACTAACACCGATCATAAGCCGAAAGTGACATAATGTACCTCAAAGACTGTAAGGGTCTCTGTCGTAATGTTTCATTATCTTCAGGCCGACTGTTTTGTTACTTTGTCTGACTGTACCATTCATCCTCGGGTGGGCTGTCTGCTCCTTTATTGTGTCACAACGCATGAAAGTTCGGTTCTCCTGTTACGGAGAATTTCTGTTCACCAAGTTCCATCTGGTGCGATCATTCTTTCCCCGAGTAAGAGTTGCGTGCATCTCAAGTCAAAACCATGACGTAAAGCAATTGATAAACCAAGACGAACTGCCGATCTCGTTGCTTTAAATTGAAAGCCTGACTGATCAAGATCTTGTCCTCACTTAGCCAGTTGTATGATAGAACAAAATTGTACAAAAACGGCAATTCAGATGATTTTGAATGTCATTCCTTTTATTCCTAAATGTTCAAACACAAATGAACATGAGCGTGATTGATCATCATTTAACATATTTATGGTTTCAAATCAGGTCAAGTTAAAATGTGCTACAGGGTAAAGGTGAGGACATATCAAAGTATTGAATCCATGGATGCACTGCGTTAACAAGTATTAAAGGATAGGATTGGCATAGGAACAGCTGTCGTCTGAACTCAGCAGTGCATTAGATCATTTCAACAGGACGTTTAGCAATTAACATGTAATAAAAAATAGATCTATATAATCAACATATTCATTCTCCAAACTTCTTGTATATTTATTTTTATTTGTAACATAAGCAGAGGTAGATTCCCCCCCCTCCCCTCCTTCCAGGGCTGCTACACTTCTTGAAAGGCATGCAGAACTGCTTAAGTAACATAACAAATCAACAGTCTGTCCATGTACATTTGAGAAATACTTTAAAAAAAAAAAAAAGAAGAAAACCCCTGATTTTCAAAGCAGATTGGAAACCAACAAAAGTCATTGGAACAGATCGACAGTAAAAACAATTGTGATTTACACCATAGCATTGAGTAAACATTCTTACCTGCCCTGCTTGAAAGCACGGTAGGTCTCCACAATGAATGTTCTGACCAGTTAATTACAAAACCATGACCACATTATCATGCGTCTTGTGATGTCATATTAACAGAATAAGAGAGAATTGTGGCATTGCATGAAAAAGAAAGGATGGACATTTAAATAACCTCTTTACCTTGATGGAACACCAAGAGGTACTTTATTTAGATATGAAAAAAATAAAATGCCTCAAATGAAGTGCTTTGATTCCAACCAATTCCGAAATATGATACTCGCCACAAAAAAAGCTCATGAACTGAAGACATTTAGACTAATAAGCTGGGCAGAGCAGTTCCAGTGCTGTCAGGTAGGGGGAGCCCCAGTGCAGTCATAACAGGCAGCCCTCTGGGTGGAAGCTGAGGACAAACTACTCCAGTAGAAAGAAGGCACACAGTTCTGGGTACAATTGGCACCATCGTGTCTACTAAAATTATTTATTCATTAATTTTAAATATTTTTTCCCCAAGTTAACAGAATTAAAAGAAATGTGTATATATACACACATACATACATATACATATATATATATATATATATATATACACACATATGTAAAAATATATTACTGTTACACATTGTTATTAAAGAATAGGATATGTAAGTGAGGCCTTGGTGTGACTAGTTACCGTTTGCTAAATTAATACCTATTGGAAGACAACTTAAATAAGCTTACAATACCAACATGTAAAGTGACAACAGTGGATAAAATAAAATCTTCACTGTGAAAAATAATGACTTACAGTATATATTTGTCTAAATAGTGATGCATATTATACAATTGGCTTTGTAAAAAGAAAAAGTATTATATATTTTGATACTCTATAGTTGGACTCAACATATAGCTATACAATACCTCTTATGTAATCTGTAACATGGCAAAAAATATAAGAATATACAAAAATGTTTTTTGAATAAGCTCCCAACAAAATAACTATTTTTGCAATCTTCAGGTGAATTAGAAAGGACAATACAATATTAGTTCTACAGGTACGGCAGATAGGACATTGCTGACCTGAATACAGACAACATAATGCTTTACTCAAAACACTTAATTGATACCCCTGCACTTGTCCAGAGTTTGGCAGCAATTTGTGAAACCTTTCCAACTTTTACAAAGCACACGTATATAAGAGACACAAACAACCTGGCATTCAGACCTGAACCCTCATATCAGTTGACAACATTTAAAACAAATGAAACACTCTTGTAATTAGTACTTTGAAAGGAGTACTGATTAGTAAACCTGCTCTCTAATGCTACGTTCACATGCTCCTTGGAATAGTACACTGAACAATCTCCTCGGGAAGCTCAGTGTACAAATATGTTAAAATGTTTTTTGGATGTTGTAACCCTAGAAATATGAATTCAGGAATTTCTCATTCTTGAGTCGTCAATTCCAATTGCGCATAAACAAAGCATAGCATCTCAGAGAGCTGAACCCCAACTCATGTTGGAGACAGTACATGCAAAGTACATTTATTATGTAATAGGGGAAAGGGTTTAAGGATGAAATCTGGCTATTCATACTTTAACCCCAAGATGAGGTGGAAATTCAAGAAAAGAAATGCATGTATACAACAACCCCACCCCTCTTATTCCTACTTCCTCATCTCATTCTGCGGCAAGCTCAAAGGCATTCGTAGATCAAGGAAGCAGCAAACCCCCCCCCCCAAAAAAAATAAAAAAAACACTTCACTCACCTCACACCTCTACTTACAACTGTTAGACATTAGCAACACCTTTGGACAGACCTGTAAAAGCCTCAAACCTTAACAGCGTCAAGTGCTTTGTTTATAAAAATAAAAGATACAAAATGAGTGATCTTTTCATACTTGTAGCGTAAGGCAAGATGACCTCCACCTGCTTACGGACTGACATTGACCCAGAGCCACCCCAGCAGGGTGCCATACACCCAGGTTCGGACATAGAGTTTCCTGCCTGACTCCGTCAACAGCATTGGCAGTGTTAACCCCCCCAAAAATAGCAGAGATGGCATCGTCTTCATTATACCCAGATGGGACCTTTGACCGTCTCCAGGGAATTTGCCTTTTTTGTCCGGCTCTTCAGACTCATAGAAAGAAGTCAATATCCTGTGGGGAGAGAGATGTTTCCTTCAGAGAGGGCTCATGTCCATCAGCCATTCATGTCAATGTTGTGAAGTTCTAGTGACTTTACAGTTTTTTCCAGTGCCGGTTTAATGATTCCCAGAATCAAGTGAGGAAAAAATACAGGAAATCTGTAATGCCCCGAACCTGGATGAGGCCCAATTAATTTCCGTTCAGGAAGTACACAACAACTCTAATTCTCTTCACGGTTATTCAGTGTGGAATCACTGGTTCACTAACTAAATTGACCAACTCCCCCTTCAAACCAGGAGTTTGGGGTGAGTCTACAGATGTTTGCAGCCTTCTCCGGTGTACCTTTGCCTGCGAGGGCACTCAACACATTACTGAATGAGCAATCACACCAAAGCATCCTTAAACCAGAATGCTTTTCCTAACATCAACCGAACCTGGGCCTGCACTTGTAATGTGTAAACAGTGGTGTAATAACAGTGTTAGAGAAAGGATACGTACTGGTCCTTGATCTCGAATCGCTCATGCAGCCACCTGCGGAAAAACACTGATTCCGGTGGAATTTCCTTTATGTCCACGCGTTCGAAGTGGATGTGAACTCTGGGACATTCCTTGCACAGGAATTCTGTCAAACAGAGAAAACATGAACGAGAGACAAAACAACATCAGGAAGAGCATTGCAGGCAAATGCCACGTAGAGCCAGTTTCCAAATCAGAACTGTTTTAACAGATTGTAAATCCGTACATTAGGCATACATATCCTAACAATGGAACTGCCATTCTCACACCTGTCATCTTCCCAACCAAAGGTATTGAGCCACTACAACTTCCCAGTTGTTTCCCGCAACCATTTCAGAAAACCCTCTTAGAAGAAATTGAATGGAGATGCTGTCAAATGACCTGTTTCAAAACAGGCCCTTCAGATTAGCCAATAGGTCTATTCTTAGGCAACGGTCACATACTGTATCCCTGTATAACCTGGGTGTTTAAGCATTTGGTAGCCTGATCTTTGAATCATGCATAAAACGTAAAGAGCAGCAGGTCCCAGATCCAGGTCCAGATCCTCAGGCATGGCAGCAGCGACCAACAGCGATAACCGTGACTTGGAACCTTTCTGCAAATGTAAAAGGCTAACCCGCCATCGCCATGAGGCATGTGCGTCTCACAAACCGAGCCGAGACATGTTTATTTTCAGGCCTCGTGTAAACGAAACATTTCGTTGCATTCTCACAAGTGCCCCAGCGAACCAAACCAGTGAACCGAATTGGACGTGTGAAAACACCCTCAAATCATAGCACTTCTTTGGCATTTTCGTGACTCACGATTACATTACACTAGGGAGGACAATTAATACGGTTCAATGTTATCATGAGGAAACAGCTGGACTGTATAGCACAGTTGCCCCCTGAGACTACAGAAAGCCCATGACCCCGAGTCATTTCACTTGAGCCGCCACCGTGGGACCAGCAGAGACCGCCTTTCCTGTGACCCGTTGAAGAAGCTCCATTACACGGTCGATCGACCACCAACTCCTGGCCTTTATAACAAGAAGGTTGAGATGACTCGGCGATTCTGAAGTGCATGGCTATCATCTCCATGACGGACACGAACATTGAATGACAGCTCTGGTTTTTCGTCCCGATCTCTCAAGGATAATTTGAGAAGAACCCGAGGCCTCGGATGAATAATCAAGTCACCCCGTTCGCGAGACATCAAGTCATCGGTAAAATATTAGCGCTCCTCATAGCAGAACATTCTAAAACCACCACAGCCGAAGTCAGCAACATGTTCTAATGCACTGAGGGAATTACTATGACAAGTGGGACATTATCCTGGCAGTATTTTTAATCCTGCAACTTGAACGTTGAGACAAAAAAGCCATGACAAGACGGAAACGTTAATTGCCCATTAGCCCAGTTCTTAAACCTCTCCTCAGGGTCTCCGTCGGTAGCGCAGGTTTTATTTCTTCCAGAGCTAGCACAACGGATTCAACTTATCTGCCAATGATCAAGCCCCTCGATTTAGTGTATCAGGCAATCCAGATTCAAGTTACAACTAAACTGAGAATGATGTCCGTGGGGTCCTTAAGCATCTGTTTGAGATGTGCTGTACCAGCCCACTCCAATCAGTTCAGACTGCATTTGTTACTTAACAGACTTATAAGGGCATATTAAATACGGGTTGGAAATCTTTTAGTGTCCTAGTGTCCAAAACATAACTACTGAAAAAAATTCTAATATCCAGACAAATTTGACAAAACTAACGACCATCTCTCACCTGCGTCCATTGCATGGTGGGATTAGCTGAGGGTGGAGATACAACTGAATGTAAGTAGAGTCTCAGCTTTAATTTGAGGGTGTTTGTGTCTTATTTCAGAACACCAGAAGTGCTGGGAGAGTTGGTTTGCCAACCTGGTAAGTTAGTTGTGTTATTGCAGCTGATCAAGCTTCATTTCCCACCAGGAGGCGGCAGTACTTTTGGGACCCAAAGTCCAAGGCAGAAAGAGGTTCATTTATTTCCCAAGCCACTGCCCTGGGCTCCAGCTATCCCCACCAGGAAACTGCCCTGGGCTACAGATATCCCCACCTGGGCACCGCCACCACTGACACCCCTAGTAACAGCTAGATGGAGTCTGTCGCCGAAGCAGTGAAATCAGGGCCGTTAATTCAATGCAACCGAAGTTTCAACGCAGCCACAGTTACTTGACCCCAATAAACAAAAATAAAAACTGACTGCATGCATCCTGCAAACCGGAGTGGCTTTCTAGAGTAACTTTCCGGAGTGACATCCTTTTATGAGATAGTGTACAGGCTCATATGTGGCCCACAGATGCGTCATTACTACAAACTGTATTTACTTGAGCGTTCAACACCTCGGTTAACGGTGTTCTCTTAACCATTGTTTCCCAACAGAGTTCCTCCGGTACCCCTCAACGGTATACATGTTTACTTAGGGACCCTGCCAGGCACAGACCAAGTGGAAAGTAATAGCCAGGTCCTCACAGAGAATTTCAGGTGCTCGTCCAGCACGGTAACCAAATGTAGAACATTAAAATATAAATGGTTGATTTGGATTGGCCAAATACTGATTGATCAAGAAACGTCTTAATATATAGCTGCGGGTTCCACAACAGGGACTAGGTTGCCAGACCAAAGACCTTCCCTTAAGAGAAACAAGGTCTTGTACCTTGAAGGTTTCCCTTCAGATATTCACGCTGAACCCTTGGAAATGACGTCCGCATAAGCAGCACCCAAAATGGGTGCGGAGTTGAGTTGAAAAGTGCAACTACTAATAAAGACAGTGGCGACTGAAGAAACTACCGACACAGTTGTGCTGTTGTCTCCATTACCAAAAGACCTTTTAGGGCAAATGAAAATGTCTGATCTGCCATATTTTGGCACAGACTTTGCTCACAAACTGTTTGGGGACACTGAGCTAGTTATAATACTTGTTACTAGAAACACTAATATTTTTTAGGGAACGTCACAGAGCATTCCCATTTGTTTTGGGGTTAACTTGTATTTTTGTAATATTAACTTGTAATTTTCATATTTTGTGTACTTTATTTTCCTAAATGACTTTTCATTTAATTTAAATTGTTCTAATGTGTTAACTGCAATGTTTACGGTTTCATGTAGCCCAAGGGCTCCCTTTAGATGTTTGCATTGAACACTGTTCAGCCGCATAAACACAAGTTTCAAATGAAAGCCGCTGACAAAGGTTTAAATGAACACACTGTGCTGTTTACTCTCTGCATCTCATCTAGGTCATTTAGCAGAATCCAACATTAAATGTGTAATGCCGAGATGTACGGTCAAAATGTATATAGAAATGTGGTAACAAAATGGGTGATGATGTATAATTTCTAAGTAACCTGATACCTTAAATGAGTTTGGTAACTAGGTCAAGCGACTACATTCCATAAAGTCCCCGCTCTCATGCAGGGCAGCTCAGTAATATGTCAAATACTGGGAAGTTACTGGAACTTAGAAAAACATGTTTGTCCATTCTTCCCATGATGTTTACTACCGGCACGTCATTATTTATTCCTGAAAGCAACAGGATGTTTTCACACTGGCATGTCACTGTTTAGTCAGGGACACTAAAGAATCAAAAACACTAACATAATATCCACTGTTTACAGGAAGCCAGACTGTCTGTTTTAATTAAAAGGACAATGTAACAAGCTTTACGGCGATAACACCATGATTAAATGACGGAATAGCTTGTGTTGCGGACAGGGGTATACATGCATTCAACCCCGCCCCCCCCCCTGTTCATACCTGAAATAACAGAATATTCATACATCATACCTGGCATGGTCGGGGCTGGTTGTCTTCTACTTGTTTGGCCAAGCATTCCCTCATACACAACAGTGACGTCGTATACTGCATCCAGGTGGTCCCTCATGGTCTCTATGGCGACATGAGAGGCTTTCATCCTTGGGGTCAGGACGTGGTTCAGGACGGCCAGTCCTGAGGAAATAGACGGGAGAGCCTAATGGTTAAATCTGTTGAACAGGGTGGCACGTTTCAGTGAAGTGAAGCCATGTTTACGTGACCTTACTTCCAGCATTTCTGTACATTAAACAAAACCTTTTTAATATGTTGTTTAGTTGAAGAAAAAGCTGGTCATCACATCTTGCAGCTCACGATTGACACGCGTGCAATAGGAAACGGTCTCTAAGCCTGTTATGGAACTCTTCCGAAACACTCCACGCCAAGTTTTATCTAAACAGATTTATGCCAGTGTTCCATTAATCCATCTTTTCATTATTCACAGCATCATTAAAACGTGGGAGTTATGACACGGCTGGGCTTCCAGCAATTGCCATCCATCTTTATGCTGTCCAGCTGTTGCAATTAATAAATCATAAAGATTGCCAGCTGACTCGGTCCACAAGAAAGAGCCTGCATACAGTTTACTACAGCATCATTTCTGACCCATGGTGTTGTTGGTAAAAAGCTTGTGGCATCATTTTCAAGTTCTACTATGCACATAGTCACATGTCAAGCCCAAATCCCAAGGATTTACAAGGGCTTGTGATACTTTGATTTAGTGACCGATTCATCCAGACAAATGTGCAGTGGTTCACGCCGGTACTGTCGCAGGTCTGGTGCCTCCTGGGGTAAGTATAGGATGAACCGCATCACAGGAAGAAGATGACAAAAGATTACATCTTAAACCACTGGTGTTGCAATATAGAAAATCAAATACATTAGAGTAAACTGTAAGTGATACAGCTGTGCTACAAACTAAAATGACGTAATTTATTTAAACAAAGTGTAGGTTTCAAGACCCTCAATTGGCACTACCATAGTCCAACAACACAAAATTGCTTATCAAACAGCAGTGACATACTTTTGTAATCACAAGTTAATCTTTTGCCCAATTTTTAAGCTTTGGCCTGTGGGATGTTTTATTAAAGCTGCCCACTGGTCTTAGCTGTCAAGCCTTTGGCGTTGCACCAACAACCCACTGACAACGGGGGGGGGGGGGGGCCCCAAAA
>JACXGK010002309.1:0-56288 GCA_016801125.1 Novumbra hubbsi | reverse complement strand
TTAGTGGGCTTGGCCCTTTCCCTGAGATGTCGAATCGCATGGCCTATCATCTGCCATGTTAGTGGGCTTGGCCCTTTCCCTGAGATGTCGAATCGCATGGCCTATCATCTGCCATGTTAGTGGGCTTGGCCCTTTCCCTGAGATGTCGAATCGCATGGCCTATCATCTGCCATGTTAGTGGGCTTGGCCCTTTCCCTGACATGTCGAATCGCATAGCCTATCATCTGCCAAAACTGCTATGCTATTGGGTTGAACGAAATATGATTGAAAATATTACGTTAACTTTACCCAAATGCATAGATATTTCAGGTTTTTTCATGTATTTAATGTGTTAATGCATTTAAAATAATTATTGTTAAACTGATTTAAAAACATCTACAATGAAAAAGATAGGAAACCCCATGAAAACCTTTGTCTTCTTCAACATATGGACATTAGATCTTAATTTGAACAATACTGAGAGTCTTTTTCAAATTAGAAAATTAGGACACCCCCACATTTATTCACTACTGAAAATGCATACAATTAGAATCATGTGCAAAAGATTAGAACATAGTTAGAGAGGATTTGGAGGAGCCTATGTTATTTAAACCTCAGACATTTAGTTTAACTTGCTATTGATTGTTGAAGTGAGTGAAATAACCATGGTGAGATCAAAAGAGGACTGCATAATGTAGGTTGTCAAAGTTGGTGTCAAACTGCATGCTTCTACCATAAGAAAGAGACACACGTTTGATTTGCATGGGAGATGTGCAAGGAGGAAACCACATCAGGGCAAGACTAAAGTTTGCTTGAGAAAACCTAGACAAAGACCAGAACTGCTGGAACAATATGCTTTGGAGAATTGTTTGGGCACAGTAACAGAAGACGTGTGGCTCAAATCAAAGAAAGCCATTGAGCACCACATCATACCAACAGTAAAGCATGAAGTTGGAAATGTCATGGTTTGGGGCTGCTTTGCTGCAGCATTGCCTGGCCAGCTCACTATCATAGAATCAACTATGAATTATTAATTTTATCAGTGTGTGCTTGAGGAAAATGTAAGACCATCTGTCCATACATTTAAGTTGAAGTGTATGTGGACTATGCAACATGACAATGACACAAAACATTCCTCAAAATCCACCAAGGAATGTCTGAAAAGAAAGAAATGGAGAGTTCTAGAATGGCCAAGTCAAAGCCCCAATCTTAATCCTATTGAGGTCCTGTGGGATCCTGTGATTTGAAACGAGCTGTGCATGCCAGAAACCCCTCAAACATCACACAGCTGAAACATATCTGCAAGGAGGATTGGAAAATCTTTCTCACAGTCCATGTCAGAGACTGGTAGACAGTTATAGGAAACTTCATATTGAGTTTTTTTCAGCCAATATAAGCTATTAGGGCGTAGTGCGTCCTATATTCTTCCTCAGTAGGAAATGGCATCTTTGTTAATCTTTTGTTAAATAAATGTCATTGTTTTACATCAGGTTTATCTATACTGCCGTGGCCAAAAGTTTTGAGAATGACTCAAGCATTCGTTTACACAAAGTTTGCTGCTGCAGTGGTTTTAGATCTTTTGTCTGATGTTACAATGGTATACTGAAGTATAATTATACAAGCATGTCATAAGTGTCAATGGCAATTATTGACAATTACATTAAGTACATGCGAAGAGTCAATATTTGCAGTGTTGACCCTTCTTCCTCAAGACCTCTGCAATTTGCCTTGGCATTCTAGGCCACATCCTGACTAATGGCCGTCCATTCTTGCATAATCAATGCTTGGTGTTTGTCAGAATTTGTGGGTTTTCATTTGTGCACCTGCCTCTTGAGGATAGACCACAAGTTCTCAATGAGATTAAGGTCTGGGGAGTTTCCTGGCCATGGTCCAAAATGTCCATGTATGACAAGGTGCTCCATCATGCTGGAAAAAGCATTGTTTGTCACCAAACTGTTCTTGGATGTTTTGCTACCATTCTTTTTTTATGGCTGTGTTCTTAGGCAGAAATGTGAGCAAGACTACTCCCTGGGCTGAGAAGCAACCCCGCATGACACAGGATGGTAGCGCTCACCTTTTCTTCTCCGGACCAGTGTTTTTGTCCGGATGCCCCAAGCAATCAGAAAGGGGATTCATCAGAGAAAATGACTTTATCCCAGTCCTCAGCAGTCCCATCCCCGTCCCTGATATTGTTCCTGGAAAGAAGTGGCTTTTTTCTGCTCTTCTTGACACCAGGCCATCCTCTAAAAGTATTCGTCTCACTGTGTGTGTAGATGCACACACACTTGCCTGCTGCCATTCCTGAGCAAGCTCTGCACTGGTAGTGCCTTGATCCTGCAGCAGAATCAACTTCGATCCTGACGCTTGCTGGACTTTCTTGAGCGCCCTGAAGCATTCTTCACAACAATTGAACCTCTCTCCTTGAAGTTCTTGATGATCTGATAAATTATAGATTTAGGTGCAATCTTACTAGCAGCTATATTCTTGCCTGTGAATCCCTTTCTGTGCAAAGTAATTTTTACTGAATGTGTTTTCATGCAGGTAACCATGGTTAACAGAGGAAGAACAATTATTTCAAGCCCTGCCCTCCATTTAAAGCTTGCAGTCTGTTATTCTAACTCAATTAGCATGACAGAGTCCTGCCTTGTCCTCGTCAACACTCTCCCCTGTGTTAACGTGAGGATCACTGACATGAGTCAGCTAGTATTTTGTGGCAGGGCTGAAATGCAGTGGATGCTTTTTTAGGATTAAGTGCATTTTCATGACAAATAGGGACTTTGCAATTAAATTAAATTCATCTGATCACTCTTGACATTCTGGAGTATATGCAAATTTCCATCATAAAAACTTAGGCAGCAGACTTTGTGAAAATGTATATTTGTCATTCTGTAATCTTTTGGCCACAACTGTAGATATTGCTGGATAGGTGAATATTTCCTAAAGAATAACTACATATTTCATGGGGTGTCCTAATTCTTTCACATGACTGCAAATAGGGATGCTTTTATGCCTTATTTATTTAGAATGCTTAAACACACAATTTGCATTCTTGCTACACTATTCAAAACAGAACAACACAACAAACCACTACATACATGAATACGTAATTTTATTTAAATAAATGCTTTTCTGTTGCAATAAAGACAAGGTGAAAGAGTACATAAATTACACGCTGAATAAATATGACATATTTTAGATTTTCACATAGAATTGTTCTTAACCCACCACTTAAAGCAAACAGGCATAATGCAGTTTTGGAGGTTAGAGCATTTGGGCGTACTGACTAGTCACTGGTTTGAATCCCCGAGCTGACAAGGTGAAAAATGTGTTCATGGGTCCCTGAGCAAGGCACTTAAACCTAATTGCTCTATAAGTCACTCTGGATAAGAGCAGCAGCCAAACTAGTCATTTTGTCATGTGATTTTAATGCATAATAAGATTTGTCAGTAGAACCCTCTTATAATGTCTTGAACACTGACTGAAGAAATATTTACAGTCTGTATAACAAAATGCAGTATAGAAGCATTATGCCAGTTGACTTTGAGTGAAGCGTTACCGATTTATTTCCCAAGCTTTTTCATCAAGAGTATGGAATGTTTGAGATTGTGTGGTCTTTTATACAGGCAAGATTAAGACTGAGTTGAAAAGCTTCTCAAATAATTCTGGTAGGAGGCATAGGCTGTGGTCACAGCCATTGTCAAAGCTAACGTCAGGTTACCGTCCCCTGAAAACACGTGTATCTACTTCAAGGAATGTGAATGAAAGAAGAAAATGTGAAAGCTTTAACATAATGATTGAACAGCAGACTGAATAAAAACAGGGTGTAGGATTATAAAGCAGTGGGTTATCTTACACTTTGGATACACTATAGATTTATAGCAAAAAGCTATCTTCAATAGCAGATTCGGACAATATATCCCATCTCAACAACATGGTCTGTCTGGTGCTCTGTATGTAAATCCGGAATTCAAAGTAACAAATGGGAAAAGGCACTGAGATTTCCATAGAAACCCAAAGGCCCACTCCTTTCCAGAGGTTGAAGAGACCCAGGCAGAAGACTGTCAACCGGGACGGATAACGATTTGCCTGTGTTGTGGCTTGACTTACACAGGAGGCTACGGAAGTCAACGACATGAAACATTTGCATGCAATTTGAGTCGGTTGGACTATGTATTTTCTCTGTAGTGTGCTGAGTTGACAATAGGGAGTTGTTTATACTTCACTGAAAGCAATACATACGAGACACCACGCTACTAAGGAAGAAAGTATATAGGTGAAGAAACACACATGCACACGCACTTTCTTGTTCACACAAAACATTATGTGAAAGAGGGCCTGTTAAAATTATTCAAAACGTATCAGAAGGAGTGGTTGATCTGCTAGGATTGCTACTTTAGCTACACTTTACCAAGTCATTGCATGTGGGTGGTTAGCATTTCGCCAGTCCCTCATACAATTTATCTGTGGGACAACAAAAAAACTGTTAAGAAATTGCACGGTTTTATAAGGACATAAAGGACAAAAACCCCTACAGTACAGTATTTTAAGTCGCTAAGGTTTTCTTGCATAAGTGCTCTGAAAGAACAAACATTTGGATGATGTCATGTTACTTAAAATAGACCCTAGATCACTCTTTTCACATCAACATCAGGATATTAACAATAATGATTACAAAAATGAGGAGCATTACTCATTTCTCTAGCTTTTAAACTTTGCTAAAAAAGATTATAGTTTGGAGCTTTGACTATTGCTTCTGTTTTTTCAAATATAGATTGTATTATTCATTGACTATCAACCGAATATATATCAAAAGGACATATATGCAGAAAGCTGATGGTCAGCTTAGTATTGGTTGAAACCAGTCCTGTACACAAAATCATAAATATGTATCTGTGGTGCCCTTATTTCTCTGCTTTTGATTGGCTTTTGCATATTTTTCATGTACACTTGATGGGAAGGAGGAACGTTTAAAATCAGAAGACCACTTTGGCTGTCTCATTCGTTGTTATTGCTGTTGCTTTCCAGGTCTTTGCACTGGATGTCGCCTCCGCTGTAGTCGGTGCCGGGGAGCTGCACTCCGAAGCGATCTACACACCAACAGATTCCCCGCTTCCGCCCAAGTGACGGCTTGCACTGCAGAGGGAGGAGAGGGACATGGGAATAAGATAGAACACAGTGATATCAAAGGAAGTCAGAGAAAAAGAATACTGGATCTGTACCTGCTTGCGCTTGAAGAACCCTTTCTTGTCACAGTTGGGGAGGTACAGGGAGAGAGCCATGACTCTAGATGTGTTTTTCATCCTCTGAATGACCCCATCCAGCTTTCTTCTGCAGGGCCCCTATACACACACACACACACACACACAAACAGATTAGAGCGAGAACGATGTATGGGTGCCTCCATTTCAGCCTATGTGTGCACCTGAAGGGGAAAGTAAGGAGATTTTGACCAGTCCTCTTTGACCAGTATTTTGAAAAGTCTTCGGGTTAAGTTTAGGGTTAGGCATTTAGGGTTAGGTTAGGGACTCTTTTTTTGTCCGAATACTTCACGTCCTGTAGCAGCTTGATAGTGGGTGTGGGTGGGCGTGTATGTGTCTGCATGCACGTGTGTGTCTGTGTATGTACCTCACACACACACCGGGTGCTGAACTTACAAACTCTGGCTGCCCTTGGTCCAGTTGGAGGGTTGAGTAGGCATTTCCGTTGATTCGGTGCTTGGCCTGCTGATCTTTGCGATCTTTGGCGACTCGCACGGCCTGGTCCTTGCGGCTCTTAATGTGGCCCCAGCCCACGTACAGAGGCACCTTGCCCTGGTGAAGTACAGACGGCAGAACCTCCACGGTATCATCCGGAGAGTCCCGGTCTGTAGAGAGAGAGAGAAAAACAGACAATGATGTCGGTCCGGGTGGAGATCGAGAAGAGAAAGGAGGAAGATGCCTCCTTTTAGTTGCAGGAGGAGGAGCGGAAGGAACGGCGGGGGGGGTAGGATGATTTATTTCCCTTTGCTGCAGTTGAAGGCATTGTGATTAAGGTAGAAAGCAGTTTAGGACTCTTACTTGTACCCATCAAGAAATTCGACCTGGTATTTTGGCATTTCCGCCGGTGATGAATACATTATTGGCCTACAATTTCTCCACCTCCTGGAGCACTTGCTGTAATTATTTTGTCCTGCAGCAAATTTGTTTACCAATACGTCGCCGGACGAGAAAGAAGAGAGGCAAATATGCCGGTATCCTTTGTTGATCTCAGGCGAGGTTCTGCAATTTGCACATTTTACTCGCAAATGTCCAATCCCCGTGCAATAAAATGTATTCACTTCCAGCGGGACATTGGGATCTGATGTCTGCTGCCGTTTGATGAGATCTGGCTAGACCCTGAAGCCAGAGCAGCGCATCATTGGTTGCCATCTCCCCTCTGTGGAAGGCATCTACTACACATGATGCCTTAGGAAAGCACGGAACATCCTAGAAAAATACAGCCACCCAGGCTATGGTCTGTTCACACTGCAGCCGGAGCATAAGGACACACACTTACAAGCAGTATTTTCCACCCAGGCCATAAGGCTTCTCAACCAGCAACATTGATCTATGATCATATATGGATCACATGAACACTTTATGTGCTCTGATGATGTTCTATGCACAGTAAATTTGATTTTTTTTTCATATTCTTTGTTATTACCACCTTTTCTGTACTCTTTAGAATTGCTGCGAGTTTACATTGTTATGTTAGGTTTTTCTTTGTGTTTTGGGATTTTATTTTCCTTGATGCTACTGCGTAGGAGTCTCGTTCCATGTTGTAAGAATTTCACTGCTCATTAGGACACTATGTCACTGTGCATTTGACAATAAAAAAGACTCTGACTCTAGTTCTTACAAGCTCAGTCAGTTGTTACAAGGTTTCTCCTTTGCTGCCTTTCCTCCAACTCCACAACTATTAATCTTTAAACTGTACAACTACAAAAGCAGTTTGCTTATATACAAATTTATAGCAAGATTTTCAGCCCCTACACTTGTTATTGCATGCACAGGATTCATTTGGTGTCCCTGGCTTGTTCTGGCTGATGCTTAGAAGAATTTAAACATGACTTTGCTGAGTGGGGCTAAGTGGTGTGGTCTATCATGTCAATCCAGCGGCCCTTAAAACTCCAAATAAAACATGCTGCATTCTGAAACTCTCTCATAATACTTCATTACCATTTAATCCATTCTGTTTCTTTTCTAATAAACCTCTTATATCTCTTCTACCCTCTATGAATTCTACATTCTCCCCCCGGCGAGCTGGATCAGCTACTAGAAAATATTCTAAAATCGGCCTCTTTACGTATACACGTGTTAGCAACCCACTTCACCGGTCATGAAGAATCCAACATCTGTGTAGCGGTGGTTTCGGCAAGGCCGGAGGTTGAAATGCGTTGGGGCTGTCAGGCAGCCCACGCAGTACAGCACGTTAAGATATTACGGACACTATCATTACATGTACCGGGTGGCATTTCTAATGATCCCACGCAGCCTCCGCACAGCGATTAGGCTGAAACAAATCCTCATTACTTTGCCTAATCATTTTCAATTTAGTTGGGATTTAAAAGCCTACCATATCTTGTTTTAGAATTGCAACACATGCGGGACTGGTGTGGCTTTGTGACAACCTCACAAGCAGCTGTTCAACAACTTGACAGCTCTAATGCCAATGTACCCCTGACGCTGCCAAAACATCAAGCTATGAACGGATTATGGTCTATTGGCGTACGTGATTCTTGTAACTTGCTGCTTGCAGCCAAGATATCTGTCAATTCAGGAAAATTTGAAAAATATTAGACTAAATTGTCTAGGTCACCAAAACACTAAGTAATTGAGAGTGAAGTCTATCTTATGGCCGCTGAGTGGGGCAGGGGCATGATGTTTGGGGGTTACAATATTAAAATGATCCGCCAAATACTGCGCCTATTTCTTAGCTAGTAGTTAACATAACTGGGAAACCATGGCATGAATATTTTTTTTGCTAGCTTTGGAGTATCAACCTAGCAACAATCAGTGTTAGCTAGCTATCAAGAGTGTAACCTAGTGTAACGGGTGTGACACAGGCAGCGATCTGACCCATTTATTATGTGGTGTCAGGCATCCCATTTATTCTTCTTCCACTCTCTGCTGCCGGGAGCTGCTTCCCTAGGAACCCTTTTAGCTACCCCCTGACAAGACCTGATCGCTGGCAGGTGTGCCTCTTCAAGGGGTGGCAACTGAGCTGCGTTCAAAGACAGCTACTGGGCTGCATTCCAAGGCCCAGTTTCGCAGCCCTGGGCCAGGTAATTCTCCACCCCGGGCATTGGTCCAATTTTGATACATGTGCGTGTGTGATTACGCTACTCTAGCTAGTGTTGTAATACCTAGCTAGTGTTTACTAGCGATTTTGTTACTTTTACATATAATATTAAATATTTTAGTAATGTAGCTGTTATCCAGAGAGACTTACATCTTCAAATATATAGCGGGCCAATACAACTTAATAAACAACTTAACCATGTGTACTAGCTGGTTAGCTAGCATGCTAGCGTGTTCTACCAGTCTTGCTAATGTGTAAAAAGCAGGCTGCATAAGAACAGGGAATAACATAATGTCATAAACCAAAGCTAGACTGGTTGATTTGGATTTGCGTGACCACAAACAATGTGTTGCCTCTACATTGCTCTGCCATCGCCGCCCACCACTCTACAGCCAGCTGCTATTATAACAGTTAAAGCATTTTTGGTGTGTTTGTTTTATCACATCTCAAACCTATCTTTGATGTCTTTGAAAATGTGTAGTTCTGTATTTGCGCGGTACATCTGTTGATGTTCTGTATCATGACCAGCCAATGGTTTGTTTGGTCCCCAAGAGGGCAGGACAAGGTTTTTAATCAAAAGCCTACAGACACATACACATATACGTCTGAAACAGGCGGTTAGATGATAGGTCAATGAGGCGGTTGGATGATAGGTCAAAAAGGCGGTTGGATGATAGGTCAATGAGTTTGAGCAAATCTCTCATGCCCATGTGACATCATAGTTTCCATCATCCAGAGATTATTAAAAAAATGTGCCTCCTTGGTCTTCCCGTTTCGCTGACACTGTTTCGCCCCCAAACCAAGGCCAGAACGCAGGCAGCATAGCCCAGCCGAAGCATAAAACCCAATCAAGTCCTCACTTCCTAATCTTGCCCTCTCTAATCTTGCCAGTGCTGACTGAGGGATTCAGTGGGCTGTGATGCATTTCCTGAACTAGGCGAATTTGAAAACCCCGTAAGATTTAGTTGTAACACAAAGACTTGTCCCTCCTTCTGTCTTTGTATCTCTCTCACTCTGTTCTTACCAGTCCTTATCTATCTCTCAGTCTTTATTTCTCTCTCTGTTTTCAACTGTCCTCTGTCTTTATCTATTTCTATCTGTCTCTCGCTTCGTCTTCATATGGCTCTCTGTCCTTATCTGTTCTTTTCTATCTCTCTTTCTTTATCTATCTCTATCTGTCACTCGCTTTGTCTTTATATATCTCTCTCTCTGTCTCCACCTGTCCGTGTTTATCTCTCTGTTTTTAATATATCTCTATTGGTCTCTCGCTTTGTCTTCATATCTCTCTCTCTCTGTCCTTACCTGTCCTTACCTATCTCTCTGTCTTCATCTTTCTCTTTCTATCTCTCGCTTTTTCTTAATCTCTCTCTCTCTGTCCTTACCTGTCCTTATCTATCTCTGGCTGTCTCTCGCATTCTTTATATCTCTCTGTCCTTACCTGTTTTTATCTATCTCTCTGTCTTTATCCATTCACCTGTCCCTCACTCGTCTTTATCTCTCTCTCTGTCTGTAAATTTCTTTCTGTCCTTGTTTCATTCTATATCAATTTCTGTCTCTCTGTATTGTTTTCTTTATCTTTACCTATTGCTCTCTCTCTTTCACATTCTTCCTCTGTTTTCCTTTCTCCTCAGTCTCTCCCTTTCTGCATAATCCTCTACCCCCTTTCTCTCTTTCCTCTCTTAATTCTCACACATGTGCACACCCCCGCACATGCACGCACATGCACACACACACACGCATCCACACACACACACACACAGTACAGGAAATTAGTAAATCTTAGCAGCAAGTTGGCAGTCAGACAGCAAAGGGATCAGAGAAGCGCTCGGCTAACATTCTGCTGAATCACTGCACAGCTTAGAGAGGATGACGAAGGGAGAGAGGGGGACGGAGGGAGAGAAGCTGAGTGGGTGGGTGGTGTGGAAGATTGGGTGAGGAAGGTGAGGATGAGAGTGGAAAGGGGAAGACTACTGGTGAAGAGGGAGCAGCGGGAAGAGGGGAGGAATAAATGATTTAGGTGTGAAGAGTTGGGAGGGAGAGAGTTTCTAGCCATGGAAAGATGAGTGACTACCAGGACGGGGAAAGAGTGAACTAGGAAAAGGAAGGGGGGGTGGGGGGGTGTTGAGTGGGATAGGAGGGAAAAGCACTGATTACGCTCTCTAGAACAACTTTCTAAGAGAAGAAGTAAGTAAGAAACCCTCTGACTCATTGCTAATGTGTCAGACACCTTGACTGTCCTCCAAATGGCCCTCGTAAGAGCCTCTAAAATGGCTGTAATCTTCTTGTTTCATGTGCTCACGTTGCCGGAGGCACTTAAAATCCCTTGATTTTCAGCTCTCAGGTGAGGCTGGCTTTCAGTGGAAGATGGCAGGTTAATCGACACTCAACATCAAGGTTGCCTTGCCTTCCTTTATTACGAAAGGTGGGCTACGGCTTAACCCTTAAAAAGCAATATCAGATTTATTGTCATACCAACTAAGTAAATAGCCATAGATCTTCAAAAATCTGAACTGTGAAATATAGATTAGACAGTTTTTCTGCAGTATGGAGTAGAGTTTAGATGGGAGCGTACTCCCTCTTAACTTGTATTTCATATGGGCTGGGACCCAAACTTATTGCTGTTGCAAGACTATATTTATTCACTGACAGTCCACAGGTCACATAAACAATGACTCACAGGCAGTTAAAGCTTATTAACTATTATTGGGGTACACAAACTAAGTTATGAGTGAACAGCCATTCACAACTAGAACCACGAATAATAATTCACATCGGTGTCGATTACCAATTTACCATTTGAAACCTGCATTATATTGAAGTCGGATCTAATGAAACACACAGAACACCAATATGTTCACGGTAAAACGTACAAACGGAGAGTAATCAAGTATATATGTGGATAAAGGTCATTGCTCATATTTACCCCTGGCTGGATGCGGCGGCTTGTACATCTTCTCATTGGTGCACATTCCTCTGCCATGGAGAAGCGCATGTAGCGGTTTTTCCTCCCCGCTCTTTGGCAGGCACCGAAGCCCGTGCGTGCAAGTCCCGGTGTACACTCCGCACGACTGTCCCTCGGTGAGCGCGCACGTCAGGCAGCAACCACAGCCCGGCTCTTTCACCAGCTGGCATCCCAGCGGTACCGGCGGACACATCGACAGTGCCTTTTGGTCACACGGTTCGCACGGTACAAACGAACCCAAACAACCCGACCCACTCAAGAGAAAGGTCGCCAGGAGGGAAAAACTAACCAGCATATTGTTTCAGATGATGATGATTATAAACGAAATATAACTACTGTAATTGACTGTTTGGATAAATTGTAACGCCTACTTTGCTTCTGGTCATCAGTTTTATTGTGTGCAATAATCCCTGAAAGAGTCACCATCCACAGGTGTCTGTGTGCGTAAAGTTCCCTTATCACTGTATTGGATGCTTAGGTCCCACTCTTCATAAGGGCGGAGTGTCTATGTAGTCTTTTATAGTGCTAAAAGTCCAAGTATATTCTAGTTGAGTGAGCCCAACGAAAAATTGCGAGTCCTTCTGGGATATCAAATGTTTACGCAGGCAAGGCAATCGTTTCCAAATTAATAAATATAAAAGAGAAAACAAAAGAAGAGACTTTCGTTGTCTCTGCGCACTAATCAATCTCTGTAGCCTTTCCTTCCGCACGGATTTTGCAGACAGGGCTTGCCTTTTTAAAAACTGCCAGAGGCTAACCCTGTAACGATGGGTATATGTCAAACGACGTTGATGGGGGAGGGCGCACTTGTCAACTGCGTGCGGTGCAATTGATTGTACAGGGCGGGTCCTGGCAAGTCCCCAGACTTCTGCTGAGGGATATAAGGCGATGTGGAGTACGAATAAATAAAAATAATTATGCTTGACCGAGACCAGAATTTTTTGCAAGTACTAAATGTCCCTGATCAATCATTTACTCTAACCGGGGAAAAACAGTCTATCTATTTATAGACCACAATTTCTCATGAAAGTCGGTGTATATTGTAATGTTTCTTTTCTTGTTAATCAAGTGGGAATGTGTTTCTTCATTTACATAGATTTTGATGATCCACATCAGACGAATGACTTGATAACAGGTCCAATGGTCTAAGCAATGTCGACTTTATATGTATTAATTGCCCGAACTACATCTGCAACGTTTTGAAGGGCTGTTACATATTTGACAAACTGGGTGGATGTTGTTTGTACCACCACAGGAAATGTACGTTTTGTTAGCTCTCCAGAATGAGTGAAAGTGTGCAAGCTAATGTGGTCATTGGGAGTCTATAATATGACCAGTTGTCTGGATGTGTCTATGTTCAGTACAGCGGGCCATTTTGCATAAAGCCAAAAAGAACAAAAAACAGGTCTACTTCAACAAATGTAATATGTGTGTGTGTGTGGATGTTATATGTTGCCAAATGAGATCTCAGGACATTTTAGCTCCAAGCTGTCTCACCCCACGTTTTGCTCCTTCTCTCTGTCCCTCTCTCTCATTTTCTCTCTCCTCTCTTATGCTCTCTTACACTCTCTCTCCCTCCCCCCTCCCCGTTCTCCTTCTCATCCCCCTTTCTCTCTGTCTCCGTACGTCACCATTGCGGTCTTACTCCGTCAAAACACTAAAAGCCGACTTGACCTTTGATCTCCCGCTGTCAAACCTCATCATGCCTATTAATTAAGGTCAACGTCACCTGCCATCCCTGACCCCCTGACCCCCTGACCTTCTCCGCTTCTCCTCCTTGCTCTGTCATTCCGTCCGGGGTAGAAGAAAGAGAACATTCAGCCCTGGAAGCTGCCAGCCATCTGTCTCCAGCCGAAGGGTTAACTGTGCCGCACCAGACTGCTACGGGAAACATATCAAAGGTCGCAAGAGTTGTGTTAGATATCACCGGTAAAGCAGTCCAGACATTCACCTTTTATTCACAGCATTTCAATCAATGATTTACAGAGCTGCTGAGTTACTGGGGAGATTCGAACATGTGTCCGGACCACTGTGCAGTCACAGGGAGCCAAAACCTTGACCGATGCTTTATATTTAGTTTCTATGGATTTGAATGGAGTGAGGCTTAAACGTCGGTGGGATACATGAAATATGAAATCGGTCATTGCGTTCGTTGGGTTCCGGAGGACACAGAGGTGATTCCTGTGCAGACATGCCTGGAGTCGTGTCAGTTAAAACACATCAGGCGGCTAATGTAGATCAGGTGGATGTGAGTGGAGCTGTACAGACCTTGGTTGAAGTGTTAAGAAAAGGTGTACTGTTTCACGTATCTGTTAAACCCATGACATGTTGAGACTCTGTGAAACCAATGTAGACGTTCTTTTTTTGATTTACACGCAGAAACACTGCACGTCTTATCCCTCACCAGATCAGAGCATCTCTGCCCCCCCCCCCCCAGAGCATCTCTGCCGCCCCTGTAAAACGGCGGCACAAGAAAATCCCGTATGCCGATTACCTCCCCCACAAACGACACCAGCCCAATATGCGACGCAGTTCCACTTCATCCTTTATTAATCCATGCAAGACCCTGTTCTGCACAGGTTGTCCTGGCTGGTCAAAATGTTGTTCCATGTAATAGCATGTCACAAAAACGCTGAGTGAAGTGCTTGGACAGGGTAATACATCGATTCCAAAGGTAACTGGGCAAATATACACGGCCAAATGTATAGCAGACTTGTATTACAGTAAAGTAGTGCACCTTTTCGCCAGCCGTGATCAGTGGCGTTGTTAGCTTTAAGCTTCTGGGAATTCAGTCCAATATTTTTGTTAGCTTTTTTGCTGTTGGCAGACACTTCCGTTCTGTTATATGGTTATATGGCCCTGGCCATTTCGTCAGATAAAGATGCCTTGGGAAAAGCTTTACTAATATTATCAAACAAATTAAGAATTGGTTTTAGGCAATTAATCATGACAACTGACTGAACAGTCACTGATTCTTTTTTAATCTTGCCTCATATCTGCTTCACAACGCGGTAATGTTCGCTCTTTGCTGTTCTACAAAAAGGATTATGAAGTTTTTAAGATGTGCCTTTGAAAAAAGCAGACGAGATGACATGGGAATAGCAGGCCGTTGGAGCAGCTAGAAAAGCAGTGGGCAAAGACAAGCATAAGGGGTAACCAAGACACAGAGAACCCCATAGTGACTATAACTAAGCTTTGGCAGTAACTGCTGAGGCAGGTTAAAAGCCAAGTTATCTACACACATTATAATGTATGCCGTTATCAACTGGGTACGGGCCATGCCCCTAGTCTCTTTAAATCCTAGAAACGAGCCTGATCATGATACCTGATACACAGAGACCGTCATGCTGTAGCAGACACCAGCGCATCCCAAAGGGTACCCCACACACTGCGTAGTACACTACTTTTAACCAGTCTTTGTTTCAAAACTAGTTCACTACATTGGGGACAGATTTCCATTTGGAACGCAGCCAGCGACTGTGAACCTTTCTATGGGCTGCTTGAGAGTGTTGGACTGGAGCCATGGACCCAGGCTAGTGAGCTGTGGAGGCGCTGTTCTGACAGCTCAGCTCATCTCGGCTCAGTGAAGTCATGTTGTTTCTGACACTCCCCACCTTACAGCGCTGGCCACTGGCCAACCAAATTACACATGTGTGTGTGTTGCGGGCGTGTGTGTTTGCCAGTGTGCGTGCTTGTGTTTGGTAGTAACGTGTGTGTTGTGTGAGGTTCATGCCTTAAACCACCACCCACTGCTGGTTGATTCTGGGGCCTCTCTGAGCCCTAAGGCTACGTGAGCTGCTCATGCATAATGAAAGTCAGGCAACACAGGTATAATAACTCTTATCCCCCTTCCTCCATCGTCCTCCTCCACTACTCAGACAAGCTCTTGTCTCTTTTTACATCTGCCTCTCTTTTCTTCTCTCCCGTCTACTTGCCCTGTTCATTGAATTCCGGTGGTCCAAATGAGAGTGAGTACCCTCACTTGCTCCGGTGATATGGAGACTCTGTTGTGCAGGAAATCATTGGTCATTTAGGTGTTTAACTGAAATGAAGTACTAAAAGAATAGAGCTAACTATAACTATTGTAGGAATTAATTGACATGACTTAATGCTATTTATTAAGTCTTGTCGCTGTCACAGAAGTGAAAATAACACTGTCTGCTAATGACATAAATGTCAAATAGCATCACAAACATCACTGAACACAAACTGTTCAGGTTTTTTGTTTGCCCTGAATCTCTGGAAAACAAGTTTACTCCAAACCTGTTAATATTATAAAAATGCATCTTCATCATTTTATAATATGGTATGTACAGTGCCCTCCAGACTTATTGGTATATAAATTATAGTATAAAGTATATACATCTAACCTTTCATTTTGTAAACAATTTTATACGAAAAAGAAACAGATATGCGTGCTACTCCATATGGGTGCCAGATTTTAGGAAGAATCTTAGAGAGGAACCATGCTTGGTGGGATGACCAGACCTCTTCTGGCTGTGCTGGGTGATGTTTGAGAGTACAAATAATAATTTCTAAATTCATATGGGCTGTGTCCAGAGTCAATATAGCCTAATCTAGGTCACTAACATGACCAGATGGGCAGGACAGGGACAGTCCAATTATTGGCAACCCAGCTTTTAATAAAATGCGCCCTCCCTTTGCCAATACAAAATCTTTAAGTTGCGTCATATAATGTTTAATGAGGTGGGAGTATGCATTGGCAGGGATTTGAGACCACTCCTCAATGCAGAAACATTCCAATTCCTTCAGTCCTTCGTCCTCACAAGCCAAACCCAACTCTGGTTTGTTCCCTGGAGGCAGCATTTTCTCCAGGCACTTACGTTTGGGTTTTGGTGAAAGCCTCTACTTTCACCTGGGCATGGAGTTTTGTAGACAAAACTTTGGTACATCTTCGTGACATAAAGATGTAACTAACTTTTGCAATTCTCCAGTAGATTTCTTTTGCCACTTGAACAGTCCTTACTGTTTGTGTGGTCAAACTACACATGTCCTCATTCAAGCTAGTTCATCACAGCCTTAGTGTTTTTATAATCTAAATGCTTGCCCTAATAAAGGAGATGGGTATTTTAAGGCATTTACCTATCCATTTATAGCAATTTGTGGATTTGCGATAAGTTTCATGTCCCATTCTATTTACACCGAAGTGAAACAAAATATCATGGATGACCAGTTTTCTGATGAAAATTAAATAGTAAAATAAATAAAAAAATAGGTATACTTCTATTGAATTTGATTCATTTTATAGGGGTGCCATGCTTTTTAATAACATTATTATTTTCACTGTCACATAAATATTTGATTCAAATTATGTTTTAACCATCTATTCTGTTTTCAACAATTCTGGAGGTTACTGTATTTTGAAAAAAAAATTGTTCTAAATCCTTATATTGTATCAGTTGATTCTACTGTATATTCTAGTAGGTATCAAGCACCATAAATTGAAACATACCGGGTTTACTGTATTGAGATTTAGTTACATAGAAGGGAATGTACTCCACATAAAGTATCATTAATGTTATAAACACGTATTGCTAAATCAGAGTCGATTTGAGCAAGAGGTTTGATCTCCAGAGAAAAAACAGTGTAGAAAAAGAACAACCCTGCCATGTTCCTCTGTAGATATTAAATCCGGTGACTGGGATTGGTTGGTGAGTGTTCCTTCTGCATAGAAGTTCTGCATAGAAGTTGCAAACACGTGGTGATGATGCTAGATCACAGGCAATGGGTGTCCTGTGAGTGCTGTGAAAATGAGGAAGCGGTTGTAGAACTGTGTTGCCCAGGAGCTCTACGAGCAAACCGGAGAGCAGGAAGGCTGTGGGCTTTCTACATTGATTCCGGAATCCCAGTTATTATAATCATTTTTACATCTGGAGTGACAGAGCCAGGAGCTTCTGTTTGCTTTTCTCTAGCTCAGAGCACTCTGTCTCTAGTCAGTCTTATAGCTGAATTGTATTCAGTCTCCATTCAAGGTCAGCCATTTGCTGGTAATTAAAAAAAGGACACCTTGGCAGTGGTCTCAAAGTTAAAAGTTTGCCCAGTTACAGCTGCCAATCAGTGAGTGGCGTACGTGGACCTCCAAGTCTGTAATGATCTCCACGTGTGGCACCACAGAAAAGATGGATCGTTTCGCTGGTAAGGAATACAGACACTACACTCAAGTGCAAGCATCCAAGGACAGAAAATGCACATAGTGCTGAAAGTAATGTAAGTAGGATTAATTAATTGGAACAACTGACTTCGATAAGAGCAAGAGGAGTGTCTGGATTAAGCAGTAGCCAACGTTACAATACTATCAATTTGGACTCTCAGTGTCTGAAGTGTTAAGTGAAAATCAGTGCTTGAATTAAAGAGGTCGGCTATGTGAGGATCTTAAAAAATATAGCCTACCTTTTGTTCGCTCTATTCTTTCAATACATGTACATGATTTAGTGTTGGCTGGGCCACTCCAGTACACAAACATACATGATTATAGATATACAGAGCTGCAATATTTTTGTATAAAATAAACTCGAAAAATCCTTTTCAAAACCCCAATTTGTAATAGAAAACATCCAAATAAAGGATGCAAACAAAACATATTTTCATTTTAATAAAAGTGGTGAATTTAACAAAAACTCAATCCAAAACACAAATCTTATTTTGTACTTAGAAGGGCGTGTACTTCCAGGCCAAGTTGTTCAATGCTGTACATTTGTATATTATTTACTTGTCAGAGTGCGCTGAAAGAGCTAACATGTGATGGTTATATAGGCTTCCTCAGACTAAGTTCTCTCAGTACCCTCTTCCTGATTTCCTCTGAGACCTCCTTTCCTCTTGGAATGGTGTGTTTTGCATTCAAATGTATTGGTAACACCAAACTGTCTAGGCGTATATATCTATTTATCAGTGTCTTATTATTATTATTTTCCCACATGATTCTACTTACCTATTTAATTTAACCAACGTGACATGGGGTTCACTTGTTTTTGCACTTGTTTTCGGGGTTCACTTGTTTGGGTTTTTGCGCCTGTACTAATTCTACTCATTCTACTACTGGCATGGACCCCTGAAGGTGTCCTGTGGTATCTGGCACCAAGACAATAGCAGCAGATCCTTTAAGTCCTGTACGTTGTGAGGCGCTCAATTGAAATGTGATCTGGGGAATTCGTAGGCCTGGTTTGTGGTTTGCCCCTCACGGGACCACTGTTGGTAGCTACTCACCACTGCTGACTGGGAACCGCACCGTCCTAGTTGTTTTTCAGAGATCCTCTGACTCAGTCTTCCAACACATTGGCTATGAGAATTTATTGTTTTATTATCATAAAATCTTCCCAGACCTTGGCATGTGCCATAGTTGGGAGATGACCAATGTTATTGAGTGGTCAAAATGTTTTTGCTCATCAGTGTATTTAAATATAATCCATGTGTTTAGGTAATTCAAAATATTCACTCAATATATTTTAAGGATATATCCCTCACATTCAAACCTACTTAATGTTTTTCCAACTTACTTTCTAAAGCTTTAAAAACATTATTTATTTTGCAATAGATGGCACATAAGATGATTTCTTATGGTGTTCATTGCTTGTTTTCTCTCTTAAACAGAAGTTCAAGAAACTGTGTTTTTAAACCAGGAAATTGCTCCGCATTTTAGAATGAGCATTTGTATGCAGTCACAATCAATTCAACTATCATTCCACTTTATTGCAAATATATTATGGAATTTTTTAAAAATTGTTTACTAAATGTATTTTCCCACATGGGTTGCGTGAAAAGGATGGCATTATCTTTGCTAATAGCAATAGTTTTGGATCAACAGCAAAAATGGTTGGACAGATATTGTAAGAATGGTTGGAAAGATATTGTAAGAATGGTTGGACAGATATTGTGAGAGTGTATACTTCTAGGTCAATTTATTCCTGAAAGGGAAATCTATTTTTACAATCCACTTTTTTCAAAGCAGTTGAGAGCAACAGTGTCTTGTAATTGCAAATACTGTATCAATTTATAGAGGTTTTGGGAACTTTATCAATGTGACCAGATTGAAAGGATGACTATTTCTGTTGAATTTACTTTATACTATCCAGATGAGTTAAACATTGTGTGAAATTAGTAGTACAATTCCTGTGACTGGGGCAGCAATTTGGGTAATTAGGTCCTGGCTAGCCAAACTAATAGCTCAGAAAAAGAAATGTGGCCAGAGGCCAGACCTAGATTTTGACCTCTGGCCTACTGTATCCCCTCAGTGTGTGCCAATGAGTTCAACTTGGTGCGTCTTTATCAAGCCTAGAGGGGGGTTATCGTGGCTGTGGGACTGAGGTCTCCTCTCTGACACACTTACCCTCAACTGGGCTCTAACCACTGGATCTGTGCTAAAGAGTCGAAGCTAACCCGTCCTCATTATTCTGAAAGGAGAAAAAAAACTTTTTTCCTTGAGTAGCACAATCATGTTCTGACTGTGCATGCGAAGATAACAGCCCAGAGCTGGTAGAATTAGCGAGTGTACTAACTGACTTATTAGGATGACTGTGCACATTACCCATGATGCAGCGTTTGCCAAATTCCCCTGATCATCAGGAGGCCGGCACTAAATTAGAGCTAAATGTCGCAGCTTAAGCTCTGTAAGACTGACCTCAAATCAACGGGGACCGTCTAGCAACTCCCAGACAGGACAGCCAAGGAAAGTAGGAACCAGAACCCGGACCTAAGAAGGAAAGTACAATAACATTTCTAGTGTGTATGAATGTGTGTGTGTGTGTCTGGTCAGAGTCCAGAAAAGAAGATGAGGAGAGGCAGAGGAAGCAGAAACTAGATCTACTTGAGTGCTGAGTAGCCTGTCCCAGTTCCGGTCAATGAGTAGATGTGGGCATCGGACAGTGTGAAGGCTGACTCATTAGGATTCTGTCAGCCCTTTTGCTTGTATGTCACAGAGGGTCACCTGGTAGCTGGTAGCACCAGGACTGAAAAAAGGGTTGGGGAAATCAATAGCTCCAGTTCAACAATGCTTTAACCAGAAGATATTTGAAACCTTAACAAGTATTAGCAAACACTGCTTTCTCAGAATCCGCTGTTTTGAATGCCTCGAGAGTTCCTCAGCATTTTATGATAGTTTCCAGGAAAATATGGACCCAATTGGAAAGCCAAACTTCTTGGGGGACCCCATGATTTATTGCTTTGCAGAATCTTCCTCTCAGTTTCACCAGAAACATTTAAACGTGTGGTCAAGCTGTCCTCCACTTCACGGTTTCCCCATTGGCCTCAATGCATAATGCAATGAGTGATTGCTGAATTTACTAAAGGATTTTCCAAGAAAGAGTGTTGAGGAGTATCCAAGAAACATGTTGGAAAGCACTAACAAACCTTGACTTCCTTTATTATATCTGTGTCAAGCATACAGCTACAGCTGAAAGTATTACTGGACTGAGACATTTTTAAAATCTCTAATCAAAACCCCGATGCAAACACAAACATACATACACACGTTCACCCCAACCAACACTAGCTTTATTGAGCTTCATTCCAAAACAGGATTTCTTTATTCTGTAATCACGCAGTTTGTTGACAAGGTTTAATTTACAGAAAACGGGATTGTATTCTTATGTACAGTGATGTGTGAAGTTGAACCACGTATTGTATTTCTTGTTGTTGACCTCATACAGCAAGTGGCAACGTCTTTCCCATATTTCCCCTCCTACAGGATCGTGTAAACTTTTTGCTGATTGTTAAAATCCCTCAGGCAAGATGCGAGAGCACGGGAGACTTGGTTTCCACCACCTTGAAATGGCATTGGGGCCCAAAACACGGAATCTCAACCTGCTGCTCAGAGCTAGTCTGTGTGGCCACCTGCATGTGTGTGTTTGTGTGTGCCCGTGTGTGTGCTTGCGCATTTGTGCCTGTGCGTGTGTGCACGTAAAATATGCTGAGTTGTTTTTTGTGTCTTCATATACTCTTCCTTTCGGCCTCACAACTCTCTGAGGCCATTTCCCTGCTCTTTCTCCCAACTCTCCAGGGACCTGCCCCCCCATACTCTGTTGCATTTTTCCAAGAAGGCTTTTGCATCAAAGATGTGGCAATACAAATTAAGTGAACGTGGCTACCTTTGACTGTCTCGATAGAACCATACGTTGCTTATCGGTTTGTACACACGCATTGAATCAAATCAGTCGAACAAGCAACCATTGTATACCACGGTGAACCCTTCAATCACACTTCAACCAGAAACGATAAATATGTCAGAGGAGAAATCTCATATACCAACACTACTTATTTAGAGGTGGTTTAAAATGTTGAGGATGAATCACCTTTCTTCAGTACATTTTGCCAGTGTATTCCAAAAGAATGTGCCTGAAACCAAAAGCATGTAAATAAAAAGGGAGACATTTTTTTGTTCGCTGGAATAAGTCCCGGTATTACATTTTGAAATCAGGAGAAACAACAGAATGTTCTTTGTTAGCACAACGTTATTTTATTCAGATTCCCATTTGCTTTTGACAAAACATTAGTCTTTCCTCCAGTGATCCATACAAAACACCAAACACAACATATATGAACACCCCATAATGGTAGGTTGATAAGATGTTCTTATCCATGGTCCATATTGTCTGTTACTGGATCCATATCTGATGTTATTTCACAATAAAACACATTTCAAACCTGCTGTCTCCTTGTCACGCACAGGTGTGCACGGGCATGCATAAAACTGTGCACACACTTTGATGTGGAGGTGCACACACATGCACACACTTGCTTGTCACAGTGCTCGCTTCGTTCAGGTGACCTCTCCTGATTACAGCAACCTATGCATGAGGTGTGTTAAGATGGTTCTTCTGACATAGACAATGGGCTGTCTTCTGCAAATTGCCACATGGGATGATGCAAAATGGTCAACACATTGTCAATGAGTCAGTTGTCAATATTCCCTTTTAAGAGCACCTACTTTGTCATTTGACCTTGAAAGTTCTCTGTCTTGCCTGTGAGAAAGTGCGGAGTGTGAAAACAGTCACATATACAACAGAGGAGAAAGTGAGGCATGAAGATTCCACTGACAGGACAGATCTGTATCAGAAGTGCTGAGCTCACTGATTGAGCAAGTTTGGACACAGGAGGAGATTGGATAGATACAGTATTGCGTAATCATGGACATTCTGCAACTCCATACACAGACACAATTCACTAACCCTGAAAACTAAAGAACTTACTCTAATGTTTAATACTACTGATCCCAGAACTACCACACTTGTATAGGTATATATACTATTTGCGTATATATATACATACACACACATACACTTCAAAAGTTTGTGGTCATTGTTTCAAAAAGAAAAGCACATTTTCTTTTCATTCAAATAACATTTTTTTTTTTAGAAATACAGTGTAGAAATTCAATGTTTTACTACTTCCTTCACAGAACTGGAATAGAAAGAGTGGGAGGCCCCGATGCACCACCGAGCAAGAGAAATACATTAGTGTCTAGTTTGAGAAACAGACCCTCATTGGCCCTCAACTAGAAGCTTCATTAAATTGTACCTGCAAAACACCAATCTCAACGTCAACAGTGAAGAGGTGACTCCGAGATACTGGCCATATTTTTCAATCTCCCTCTGTCTAGTGTCTGTGTTCTTTTGCCTGTCTTAATATTTTTTTTATTGGACAGTCTGAGATATGATTGATAATTAGTTAAGAAATGTAATAGGCTTGATATTAATGAATGATGGAAATGTATGTAGAGAATTTCAATATGCTTGACCTGAGACATCGCCAATTATTTTAACTTTACAAGTACAGTCTTAGAAATGCCATGAATGTAAAAGTTGACACATGTTACAAACCATCATAAAACCCTATATAATGAAAGGAATTGAATGTTTGAGTTCCACTATGTAGGAAAATAACTTTGACTATGAGCTACCAGCATGCATATAGAGAAGGGCATTCTGAATACCCAGCATTAGTAAAAGTGACTGATGATTGGCTAAAAAACATTCGATGACAGAAGGCGGGGGTGATGATGTTGGACAGTAGTGTTGCTTTTGATGTCATTGATAATTGTTTGTGGCTTGGATAACAAACATGTTATGGTTTGTCCTGGATGGGAAGTTACCTGTCCAGGAGAAAGCAAAAAGTATTCAAACTGAGAGCAAGGAGCTCAGGGTATTTGCTTACGACCACTTTTATATTCTACACTGCCCAAAACAATTAGTAACAAATCCATTACATTTCAGGGAAGTTAATCTGTCCAGTTAGGAAGCATAAGCGTTTGCGAATCAATGTCTGTTGAACCAACCTGTTTTGGTGCTAATGAAAGTGATTGCAGGGGCACCAGAGGCAACCTTCTCCTGTGTGGTATTCTACTATGTAGTGTTCTCCTGTGTGGTGTTCTCCTGTGTGGTGTTCTCCTGTGTGGTGTTCTCCTGTGTGTAGTGTTCACTTGTGTGGTGTTCTCCTGTGTGGTGTTCTCCTGAGTAGTGTACACCTGTGTGGTGTTCTCCTGTGTGGTGTTCTCCTGTGTGGTGTTCTCCTGTGTGTAGTGTTCACTTGTGTGGTGTTCTCCTGTGTGGTGTTCTCCTGAGTAGTGTTCACTTGTGTGGTGTTCACCTGTGTGGTGTTCTCCTGTGTGGTGTTCTCTTGTGTGTAGTGTTCACTTGTGTGGTGTTCTCCTGTGTGGTGTTCTCCTGTGTAGTGATCACTTGTGTGGTGTTTTCCTGTGTGATGTTCTACTATGTTGTGTTCTCCTGTGTGGTGTTCTCCTGTGTGTAGTGTTCACTTGTGTGGTGTTCTTCTGTGTGGTGTTCTCCTGTGTAGTGTTCACTTGTGTGGAGTTTACTTGAGTGGCAGGCAGCAGGATCCTGTAGTAATTCTTAGGGCACGTTATCCATTGAACAGTGCTGAGCGTGTTTATCAGAAATGTCTGAACACTGTATACACTTTCACCCCTACCCCTATCCGTCACTGGACATAAACACTGAATTAGTAATGACATTTGACATATCCAGGGCTTTTCCACTCTGAAATGTGTGTGTGTGTGTGAAGAATGTCATTCAAGATCTATCCAGACTAATTATCACAGAGAGGAGAGGCTGGCTAGTCCTAGTTTTAATTACTTTGTGTATTTTTATGAACAGCATTCCTTAGAATGCTTTATCTCCTGGGCACTGAATCAAACAGTCCTTGAGATAGATAACTATGTATTGTTTCTGGTTTGATCAGCTCATTTACATTTTCCATTAAAAACATACATATGGTGGTGAAAATTTACCTGTTAGCTTAGTCCATAGTGAAATAAGATATGTTTGCGCCTCTAACATCAGTTTCTTAATATATAATCACAGAAAGAAGGTCCATGGGATTTCTTATATTCTGAAAAAAAGAAACATGATTAAATCACTTTCAATGATAAAACACTAATTATTTTTTCACATAATGATCTCCTCCAACACCCCTTGAATGGGGCCCAATGTGATATGTTTTCATGGTGCCCAAAATCTCTGGTTGTGCCCCTATACAGTATATATACTCATAGCCATTACCATTAAAGGGCTAAGGCCTTCTAGGGATTTCAAAATCCGCCAGACACTATCTTGTCCTTTATAGTAGAATGGTGTCCTTTATATTGTGGATTCTCAAAACCCTTAACTAAAAGAAGGATGAAGAGATAACATTGTTTGAGAAAACTCCATGAGTATATTGGTGAAAATGTGTGAAGAGAATATAAAAATTTTGACATGTAGATGTTTTTATTGAGAAACACATAGTAGACTCCAACAGGCAGGCTGTTTTATTTCACATTTGGACATCCCCAGGGGTTCAAAACAACTATAAGTTGTTTATTGTATGAAAATATAACATAATAAACAGAAAATCTGCATAATTCCTTTAAGAAACTATAAAATATCAACCAAAATGGTCAATTTTGGGTCCCTGTATCAGTGTGATGGAACACTTAATACAAAAATCCCAAATCACATTTGATTCTATGTAGGTTTTTTGATGAAATCATGAAATACAGTGTTTTTGTGGTCGAGATTTGGAAAAATTTGTTCTAACGGCCTTTAATGGCTTCTACTTTGCAGAAATACACAAATGACAGGTCATTCTTTGCAGCAGACTGTCCCCTACAACAAGGAACAAACTGCAACAAACTGTCGGCTTCTATATTTAACCAGTCCTGGGATATGATTAGCAATGTAACAGGTGCACTTTTAACTTTTTTTTATTATAGTGTTTTTGTGGTCGAGATTCGGAAGGCTTCTACTTTACAGAAATGCACAAATGACATGTCATTCTTTGCTGCAGACTGTCCCCTACAATGTATATTTAACCAGTCCGGAGATATAAATAGAAAAGTAACAGGTGCACTTTTTGACGCAAAAGTGCATCAATAGCCCTTACAATTTATGCTTAATTCCTCCGGAAAAGTTCTGAAATATAAGTATATCATGTATACTTAGAATAAATAGATTATAAATAGATTAAAGCAAGGGAGCTGTAAAAAAAAAGATTAATGATCGGTTATTCTACAAATATATTCTAATATGGCACATTTCTTGATACCCCCTAGAAAATATTATAATGTGTTTCTTTAATTAGTACCACGAATGTCTTCAATTTTAAAATCAGTCATTCAGTCTTTGGGGCTGCTTCGCTGTGTCTGGCATAGGGGGTCTTGAATCTGTGCAGGGCACAATGAAATCCCAAGACTAGGCCTAGTACTAGTACAGCCCAGTGTCAGAAATCTCCGTCTCAATCACAGGTCTAACATCTATGGAAACAGCTGAAACTTGCACTCCGGAGAAGACGCCCATTAAACTTAAGTAAAGCTACCTGTTACCAGGTGCAGCAGTATCATAAGGAGCTACAGAAAACGATTGCAGTGATTGCCTCTAATAGTTGTGGACCAAAATATTAGGTGAAGGGTCCTCTCAATTTGTCCCATTCCATCTTGATTTGTTTTAATATTTACAATATTATTTTGAATAGAAAATCAAAAGCAATGTCTGATTTCTATTAAATATAGAATAAACAGTGGATGCCAATTACTTTGATCAGTTTGCTCTGCCTTATATTTGACCTCAAAAAGAAGTGTTTAATCATATTGTTTTCAGGACACCCCGAGCAAACAGTCACAGACACTCCTCCAAACAATAACATGATAAGAAGAAAACATCTGTACTCAGTTGAAAACTATTCAGTGAATGAAGTTTGACATTTGTGACAGCAATTACAAAATGTGAGCTTAATACAGTACTGTGTGATGGCAATTGGAATAATGACCTTTGTAGAATAACTTGCATATAACTGCAAATATGGCTTGTAAGCCATCACAGAGAACACAGATATTTGGATTGCTATTAACTGTAGCTGAAACCATTCAAATTCTAGAGGAGCTTTAGTACTACTAAAAAGACCCAGCCCCGGGCCTTTTGGGGCCAGCCCCTATCCAACAAAAGCCTTTCTCAGCCCCGTTTTTGACTAAGACTAAACTACAGATGCTGTATTTAGAGATTGATTGTTTATGGAACAATCCATTAATCCCAAACCCCAAAAACCAAGCCATAATCCAAACCATACCTCTAGTCTAAACTACTAACTCTAACCCCTACAGTAACCCTAAACTTAACCCTACATCGAATTTCAAATTGACCTAAACCCTAAGCCTAAAATAGCTTTGGAGCTTATTGGAACGGGACAATCCTTAGCCACAGACCTCCATATTTTTATGGATGCTCGTGTTGTGCAACCATGACCGTTGGCCATGACTTACTTATCTTATTTCATTACCCAAGGGATATGCGGCGATGCCAGAGACACGTCGGAGGCTCACTAAAAGCAGACAGACGGGATAATTACCTGAAGACAGGAGGCCCTCGTCAGCTGCTGTTGTGCCAGTGTTGTCTTGGGAGACCATAACAAAACGCACCTCTCCTCTCCTACTGGGACTCCGCCAGTGGAGGCTGTCATGTTGTGTTTTTAGACTTCGCTGAGTGCCGCTGAAACAGGAGTGTCGGGGAACATAGGGTGAGATGGCGAGTGACGCGGCCAGGCAGAGCGAGGCTTGGACCAGGTAAAATGGCTGCCTGATAACAGTTTTCGAAAAAAAACGGTCACCTTTTTCATCCTTGAAGAGAGAAGTTACTTTTTGTGTAAACTGAGAAACGCACAAGGTGTGTGATGTGTTTACAGAACCATCCGCGAAGCCCTGTGATGACAATTGACCAGGAAATGTCTTTCGTGTGCCTTTTCGAGACGCCTGCAATGCATTCTGCATCGCGGTCCAGTCATTAAGCCATAACCAACACAGACAGTCACTCCAGCCTTGATTTAAAGCCACGTAATAGAGGCTGCCCCCCCCCACCCTCCGTTTGGCTCAACCACAGCCCCCTCCATCACTGTGACACAGCGCGAGGTTCCTTTAAACGCATCTGCGGATGGAGACACGGTCTCTCTCCCCTGCTGTGGATACTTGCGGAATGACCTTCCAGTTGGCAGGAAGAAGCCCATTTGTCACGACCAGCAATAAATGTTTCCTCGCTTGGCGTGGCGTTGTGTTGTTGCTGTTGGTGAATGTTGCAAGACAGAGGAGAAGGCAAGGTCCTGCTTACTTTTAACTTTTTCCCCCCAGAGACATTGATTGAGGCCATTGATATACATCTATACCGATGGCTGTACGAAACAGAATTTTAATTGTGCAAAGAAAGACAATCACTCAGGAACAACATTACCTGACTGTCGATCTTGACTGCCTTCACAATGATTATTTTGTGTTCTTTGGTTATTCAATGCTATGCTCTCCACAGTCATGTCATGATCTTAACTTTTATTATGTTGCTTTAGATAGAACCACTTTTTGTTGCTAAAAGATCACAAACATAAAAAAATGGTTCACACAAATGCAGTGTTTATGGAGTTATGGGATAACGGTCCAACCTTTGAATGCTTCCCATGAACCCCTGATCCAACATACTGCAAATGTCAGTTCCTAATACCTGGGATTTTCATTTAACTTGGGCCCCTTTAAACATGCACCTTTATTCCTCCCAGAGCTTTAAGTGTTCTGTACCAGTCTGTATAAGGGTGACTGTAGGTGAGAATCTGGGCAGTCCCTGAATTTCGGTCTTCAGGACACATTGGCCAATGTCTAGTTGGCCACCACTACAAAGCTATGTTGGTGTAGCATTGCCACACACCTACAAACACACACACTCACGCACACACACATGATTTAAACAGTAGGGATTATAACTCCACTGGTGGTAGTAAGTGAGGGGGGCTGTCACAGTGGGGAAGTAAATAATCGAAGTGGTCACTTTAAATTGCATGCACTCGTTTAAGTGGGAGGAGCCAGTTGGTGTGGTCACTATTAGCATGCTATACCACTGGATGTCCCTCATTTGTTCTCAATTAGACTAACCCTTTACCGGACTAAATTAACTGAATGTTCCAAAATGTCTATCACCACAACGTGGGACGATAGTCTCTTGCGATAACATCACAGACTGTCCCCATGCAGAGTTTGCCTTAGCACCCTCGTTCCCCGCCGGAGACCAGGCTCGTGACGGGAAAACCAGGAAGGAGAAGGTGCTGGCGTGCTCATACGCTCTCTTGAATCGTCTGAAGCCAAAGACAATGGCGACCGCCTTTAATTAACAGCATTAGCTTGTTTCGGGAGGTAGCATCCAAACCAAACAATCACTCTGCTTGCAAATAACGAACTGGCAGTCATTGGTCCTACTGTACTCCAAGTTAGTTGCGGGAGAGGGAGGAATACACGAACAGCTTCGTATATGTTTCTTAATTCCTGATCTCCTCTTCCTAACAGTGTTAATATCTTATGGGCGACATGGGCAGATGGATGCCCATCATATCCAACACACCTAACACTCAGTAACACCTCGACAAAGCGGAGGAAACCCAGCCTTTACAGGATTAACATTGTGTTGTATAGAACTACAGAACCCGAGCCAAGTTGAGACGTTCGCAATTTTGCAACTGGAGAAAGGATTCGGTTACACCCTTGAGTGTGCCGAGAACATGAGAAAGGAAGTGGAGGTTCTTCAGATCTTTTGGGTGTGGCGCAAGAGAGACAGATTGCCGTATTCAGTTCGTATTTGTATAACAAGGTGGTGAATTTACAAGCTTGGAATGGGCGACCTTGTAGCACATTTTATCCCATGGCACCATATATTTTTCAATTTCTTTTAAGAAGTAATGGGGAGTACCTCCTAAGCCCCAAACCGTCAATTTAAAGTTAATTTACAGTTTAAAGCTTATGAGTAAAGGGTGATCCACAAGAAATGCCACACTACTGTACATAAACATTAGCCTTTGTGGATTCCTGTAAATAACCATTATTTCAAGACCATTCACTCCAAACCAAAGCTGGAGGACATCCTGTACTCTGTAACTCGGTGTCACAGTGATGGATGAGATAGACTCTATTGTTGTGATGGAGAGATGAACTGAGAGATGAAGAGGGGAGAGGCTTCACGCTGGAGTGGAGGAGTGGGGCGCTAAGCGGCGTGCTTGAGTGACACAGAATGTGTGTTCGAAGGGAAGGAGTCGAGGTATGTACCATCGGTGTGTGTTGTGTGTGTCTATGTGTCTTGGGGTGGGGGTTTCTGTCTGCCCAACTGCCTACCAAACCGTGCGTGTGTAAATGCGTGTGTGCAGTAAATGTGTTAAAAGTGGTGTCTTCCAAAGGTGGTCATCAAAGACTAAAATGTCCGTCAACGGCCCTCCCCCCAGTTGCCACTAGAGTGGAAGACAAAACACCCATTCATCCAACAGTTTTTTGACAGGAACCGCTCTCCCCTTAAGTGTAACTTTCAGATCAGGCCTGTCCTTCTCCCTCCACCTCACATTGTTCAAGCACGTGTGCACACGCTCACACACACACGCACGTACACACACAGACACGCTGCTCCCTACACCAGGAATTCATCAGCTTCTCTCCTCTGATGTGGAGACAAACCCTGTCTTCCTTTTCCTAAGTTTTCCATGTCCTTCGTAAACGATGTGGCCAAAACATCTGGCCTCTCACACACAGCAACAAACACTTCTTCAGCCCACTGAGCCCAGGTCACATTTAAACTCTCCTCCTTTCCTCTTCCTCCGGACCTTGTTTCTGAAGGTCGGTTTTAGTCGCCCTACCATTCAATGAGTCCTAAGTCAACACAGAAAACCTCAAGCTCTGAAAGCAAATCCACACCGTTGCTCTTTACTGTAAATGCTCTTTCATCTTCGTTTGTTTCGGCGGTGCTTTGTTCAGATAGTTTTCTTACCCCATTTGGTGAGCTTACAGAATAGCTACTGCCTCGCGATTGGTTGACCTGTAGCCTGAGACTTGGAATGTAAACTGAGGACCCTGTTTGGTTAAGCAGTACAGTACATTGCCTTTGAAATGCATGTGCTCCTGGCCAGCATCTGATACTATTTCAGGTCTTGGAAGGGTTTCCAAATAGCGCCCTATTTCAATCACAGAGGACTATCATTAATTAAAAGTAATGCACTGCTTGGGGACTGCATTGCCATTTGGGACTATTTCCTTGCATTTCTTTTGGTAAATCAAACCACTTAGTTGGGATCCTCATGACTTGGCCCCTCAGGGCTGGATTCGGACCAGGCCAAGGGCCACTCCTTAAAAATTGCCAGGCTTTATAACCGATTGAGGTGCTGTAGCACCAATGTAATTAGGGGAGGAGCAACAGCACGGTTCGCCAGGGAACACAAACAAAACGCAATGCTGAGGGACATTACCACTTCCTAGTTAACAGACATTATAAAAAATGTTCCTTAAGAGTCTCATTAGGCAATTACCTAATGTTTTCAGAGTACTGTGCAAGGAGTGTTTCCAAGAAACCATGTCCCTTAAGTCAAACAGAAATTATACAGAATCTGGTTACCAAATATAAGTGTGTTAAGGGACATGTTCTGTGGGATGTTGCAAAATAGTTTCCAGTTTTCTGAAAGGAAAATGTTCCATCAAATATGATCAATATGTTATTTAGTTATGTTATATGTTAGTTGGGGAGTTGTTTAAAAAAATACAGTATTTGTAAAAAAAATGTAGGGTTAGGGGAATAATATATTAACTTGATCCTGAACAAACACAGATTGCCATGTTTGTTCTCAGAATAAAGGACTAATGTTTTAGACCTGTTTGTGTTTTGGTCTCGTACCCAGTATTTTCTTTGGATGTCCCTTAAAGAGGTTTTTAGGCAATTGCCTGATGGGCTAAAAGAAAGATTCTCCTAACAACATGTACATGATCACTTCTGTTACAGAGCCCATCAAAGCCCTGATTGGTGGACTACAGATCTATTTCCTGCTCGTAGTCTTCACAGAGTTATAGACGCCCACAACAGGCCCCAGAAATAGTGAGGGAAGACTTCTGGAGGATGACCTGGTGTCCAGATAGCCAGCAAAGAACCACTTTTCTCCAGGAAAAACATCAGGGACAGATATTCTGCAAAAGGTACAGTGATTTGACTGCTGAGGACTGGGGTAGAGTCATTTTCTCTGATAAACCCCCTATCCAATTGTTTGGTGCATCCGGAAAAAATACGGAAGAAAAGGTGAGCGCTACCATCAGTCCTGTGTTATGCCAACAGTAAACTATCCTGAGGCCACTCACAATTTGGCCTAAGAACACAGCCATGAATAAAGAATGGTACCAAAACATCACCTGAAAGCAACTTCTCCCAACCATCCAAGAACAGTTTGGTGACAAACAATGCCTTTTCCTGCATGATGGAGCACCTTGCCATAAGGTAAAACTGATACTTAAGTGGCTTGAGGCACAAAACATCTACATTTTGGGACCATGGCCAGGAAACTCCTCAGATCTTAATCTCATTGATAACTTGTGGTCAATCCTAAATAGGCGGGTGGTCTAACAAAACAAATTCTGACAACGCCAATTCTAGCATTGATTATGCAAGAATGGGCTGCCATCAGTCAGGATGTGACTCAGAAGTTAATTGACAGAATTCCACTGCAAATATGGTCACTTTGCATGTAGCCTTTGACACTTATAAAATGCTTGTAATTATACTTCAGTATACCATAGTTACATCTGATAAACATCTAAAAACACTGCAGCAGCAAACTTTGTGTAAACCAATATTTGTGACATTCTCAAAACTTTTGGCCACGGCTGTAGAGCACAAACATTTTATGTTGAAAGAGCATAGTAACCACATTCTGGTTAAGATCTGTTTGAAATGGTAGAAAAAAAATGACATGAGGCCCATTAAAAAGCTAAACCAAAATAACAAAGGGTGACTAAATGTCAACTTAACTGAATGTTAATCTTTAACAACTGCCCCTACTACCATGCACCTTCAGCTTGAGGAATGTGTGTAATAGAAATATTAAACTAGCAACTTGGTTAGCATTGTTCATGGATATGACTTATTAAATGTAGGTTTTGGAATTCGTTACCCTTTAACTCAAGTGACTTCCAGCAAGAGATTTTCCGTAGTGCCAATCTGATGAAGGACAAAACTAAAGGCTAATGGAATGATGCAAACAGTAGTGCAAAAATAATTCTACCGGGTGAGTTTTAATACTTATTATTATTATACATTATTCTGTCAACTCTGACAAGCTTTAACTCTGCACACATAGAGTCACAGGAGCCATTGCATTTGCGACTGGAGTTAGTGTGGCAATACTCAAGTCAGCGCCTGGCACTAGGCAACATTGTAGTCTCTTTTCCCTCCAAAACAAATCCTGCTTGCGGCATCTAAAAGGCTGTATGCAAATAGCGGAGAGTGGGGTAAGTTGAGTAAATTTCATCTACGTTTTCCGATAGACAAGGGAAAAAGAGACAGAAATAAAACGTAGACATCTACACTTATTTCAGGATGTCCCCTTGTCAGGAGAAATGACAAGGATGTGCCGATGACAAACGGCCTTGAAAATAGGATTGCACAAAAAAATTGTCTTGTGGATCATCTTCTTGACCTAGTTAATGGGTAAACTGACAAATCCTTTTTTTTTTTATAAACACAATTGCAAATGTATTATTTAGAAGAAAAAGTAAACATGTATTCTCTCCTTTAGTTTCTCAAGTAATTTCACTTTGGCAAGAATATGTTATGGGTTTTCCAAATGTCTCAACTATATTGGGCAAAGCTGTTTTTAAATAATTTCTTGGTATAGTAATATTTTGGCATGCTCTACACATAACCTCTATTCAATGTCTTCTACATTGGGCAAGTCAATTCCACTGGAACTAGTTCCTCTTTTACCTAGGCTATTGGTTATATGAGCATCAGATAGTTTAACGATTAAAGCGTCTCACCAACTGAAAGGACGCTTGATCAAAATCCCTGAGCAGGCAAAACAAATGCAGTTCTGTCCTTAAACATGACACTTAATTCTAATTTCTCTTGTTAATGGCCCTAGATGAGTGCTTCCGGTAAAATAATAAATGGATATGTTGAAAGTCACACAGTTTTGCTTGACGGGAATTTCATATACGCTCTTCTGGGCACACATTATTCAGGTTATTAAGGCTGAGAATAACATCATTAATGATGTTTTGGCTAGTGCAGATTGTGTTATTCTGAGTACAAGAGCACATTTTGTTGAAAATACTGTTATAAGATTAAATAGACAAGCGACAAGTTCTGAGCAGAACAGATTCCTGGACTCTTACTAATCAAACAATGCAAACGGTTAATTGATATTTCTCTTTCTGTCTTTTACATCGGGCTTCCTTCCACTTTCCTTCCCCCCCGGTTGACCCTGCAACAGTCCCTCTCTGTCAGGCTCCGCGCCAGGTTCCCAGGCTGTAATACTGCTGTTGCATAATTCCAGTTGTCCATCTGGACTGGCTGGACTGAGGTTTTGAAGGGATTCTAACTAAATGCCCCCTGCCCTCCCCTGCCCTATCATACCCCATCTCATCCATCTTTTCCTAAAAGTCCCCATGGAGTCTTTTTAATTGGATTTTTCAATAATCACTTGATTTCTAATAGATCACTTTGTGCATTTATTATTTCGGAAAATATAACAAAAATTTAGTTTGGAACTTGAAATATCAATTTGAGCAAAACAATTTAAAGATAATTGAGCACATACACCTCATTGGCTTATACGATTATTTAGAATCTTGAAATGTGCGATTATGTTTGTGCTAGTGAAAATCAGGGTACTCCAGATAATCAGAACATAACTTTGAGTGAGATAAAATAGCATCTTCTTAAAACACAATTTTACAATTGGTACGTTATTACAACTTCACTTTACATTTTTACAAAAAAAAGTATATTCTTATCTATAAAATAAATAATTTAATATAAACAATGTCTTGTGCACAAAAATAACATTGAAGGTTTGTTTAGGCAACAGAAAGAACATTAAGCAGTTGTCAAGCACATTTCCTGCAGTTCAACACATTTTGTAACAAATGTTAAAAATGTTCCACAGTTGATTTTGTGAATACCCAGATTTTAGTTATGTTTTTGATTAATATAAAACAAAATGTGTAAAGCCTCAAAGTTACTTCCTTGACCTATTGAGACATGATTGATCCTCATGTTGATACTAAAGCTTCTAATCACTAAATAATATATAGTAGTGTTTAAAATCCTGTGTAATGCAGGATTCCATCTCTGTATGATGTATTGTATTTGATCATGCATCAGTATGCCATTTTAGCATACAGCGTTGCGCAGAATTCACAAACAGTTACAGCACTGCCGAATACTGTAATTGGGTGGCTTGATATGTTTGAGATGTGGGAAAGGGCTGTCTTATCATTCATTTTAATTTTGATTGCTGCTTGGTACCAACATTATTTATTTATTTATTCAAACATGCAAAAAATAAATGTAACCAGCGAAAATTAAAACCACAGGAAACAAAACCAATATGCATTTCAAAAGGAAGGCCATGGGCAGTTATTAGACAAATTATAGGCCATTCGGTGCTGGAAATGTAACATTGTGTTTCTATGTGCATGATCTATATATAGAATCATTAACATTGTTCTGTGAAAGGTTACATTTGAATGCAAATGATTTTGATAACATTTGGCACATATCAGCTCATACAAACACGTTCCAGAACACTTTTTGGCTTAACACAGTCCAAAATTTTCACACTGCATCTTAAGAGGGACAATGAAACAAATATACGCAATGTGGATTTTACCACCGAGCTACGACAAAGTGTAAGAGTACCAAAACAGAAAATGCATAATTCCCCTAGTCGTACAAAAGCAGAAACCACTTCGGAAGGTAGAAATTTGCAAGATTTGAAAAACCAATTTTTATCCTCAATAGAGTTCTCCAGATGTCCTTGACTAGCCTTTACGATGTGTCGGCGATCTCGCACCTAGACACTAGTGCATGACAACCTGCTAACTGCAAATCATTCAGAAGGCAGCAGCACAAGTTCTAACAAAAGCCAAAAGAACCAATACATATCTTTTTAAAGTACCTGCATTAACTGTCTGTCAGTTTTACCATTTATTATGATTGGACTGCTAGGATCACCCTTCGACATAGCATTCGAACCCAGTTCACATACATCTGATGCCCCAGACAAGCTGTTGCTTGAATCCGCTAATAACTCAGTTTGATAAACATTTGGAGCCAGAAGGTTGAGCAATGTGTAAGACATGATGATAGTACGTGCCCTCTGTGCTCTTCATCACTTCTGAAAGGAATTGTTAATCCTAGTGTTATGACGGCTATTAACTGTTCTACGTGAGTGTTGTTACACAGCTGATAAGCATGAGACAGGTTACAGACCAAACCAATACAGGTCTGGGCTATGAAGAGCAGTTTACCACTTAAACTGAAAATACTATTAAAGGGTGCTGAAAGGCACAACAACACGATTTCAACCTGTCTACCCTGGTATTGAGACCTGTGACTACACAGTGACCAGTCCTCTAACTTCTGACCTGTCTGTCGCCTCCTAACAAGTGCTGTCATATTTAGGCCCTTCAACTCCGAAGGTCTGTGGAAAGAGAGGTTCTACATTCACTGACTTTATCCTGGAATACCGATGGATCTGTTGGAGTGAAGAAACAATACCAGACGTACGCCATCCCCGGAGAATGTACCACTGCGCACATGCCAGTTTTTTCGGTGTGATTTATTGCGGATTTGGATGAGGTGCAGATGTTTCCCCTGCAAGTACATAGGTCTTAATGTCCTCTTGTTCATGTTTTCTTGTAAACACCGTTGAGAAGGAGATTAATGGACGGATAGCTATCTACAGTAAATTACAGAGTAGTGCTTTATTTCTGTGGACATCAGATTAGTATGTCATTGTTTATAGCTCACCGAAAAGTTCCTAGCAGAGAATGTCGACAGCACACCATTATGTTGGATAATATGATTTAATATATGTCTATTACGCCTGCTATGTGCACAAATCAAGTATTTTCTCTGTCTGTAGATGTAATTACTTCTCTGCACCTGTGCTAACCACTATCAGAAGCCTTGGTATCCTGATTTTCTTTTGCCAGATTAAGTCTGCAAAATAAGTGAGGAATGGTGTCCTAAAATGCTAGGAAGATTCCATTCCGCATTTAAACTAACCGTGTAACCTTTTTTTTATTAACACTGTATGTCATATAAACCAGTGTTTATTTAATGAAAATAACGTTTTTATTAGATTTGTGTTCTGAGAAAATGGGCTGTTTGTCATGTCCTGGCTGGGAGCCCCTAGCCTCCTCTATGCTTTGGGGCTCGCAGTCAGGACATGTCAGTTAGAGAGGCCTCTGGCCTTCTATATGCCGCTGTGGGCTCCCCAGTCAGAGCAGCTGTGTTCAGTTGACTCTGATTGGGGAGCCCACTTAGGCTAGGCTACAGCCACACTTTAGGTGTGGTTGATTGTTTGTTTATTCAACTTTCACGGTTTGTCCTTTGTTTTATTGCTTATTCAGTGAATACGCTACATGTTCTTTGTACATCGTTTTATATTTGTTAGCACCTTTCAATTCCGTTGACAGTTCGTGTAGTTTGTTTTGTGTTTTAAGGATTAAATCCACTTTACTTTCATAATGTCTGCTTTTGGTTTCAACTCAAACCGCAACCGTGATACTGTTACCCAAAAGAGGATTCATTGTGATTTTTACAGTTTCAGTTTAGGACATTGTGTTATTATATCATATCATTTTGTTATATTAACAAAAACAAAACAAAAAAAAGATCTTGGTCAAATTGCTGCTCAAGACCAGGTTTTTGTGGATTCAGAAGAGGCTAAATGATCTCTGCACCAGGGGTGGACTCAATCCTCTCTAGAAAGCTATTGGAGCCAGGGTCCTAGAATTCCCTTCTCTGGAAAGGAAAGAGGCAGAAAGGGAAGACAGACAGGGAGAGCAGAAGCTTTTTTTTTCATGTTTGGGGCGGCCAGCATTTGCCAGGCTTTTCAAAGGACCGCATGTGGATCTTCACCAAAGTCCAATTGCACGTCCTCCCTTTTTGAAATAACACTTCCGAAACAGTTTGCCGCGCTGTCCAAGTCAAACAAGGCCACACTGATACGCTTACTAAAAGCCTAAGACGTAAATGTCGTCCAAATACTCTTCAGGTATGCAGATTTTTACAGCAGAGAGACTTTTCTGATGGATATTTGAGGTAAATTTGTTGTGGCTTGTCATATTTTGACTCATTGGTGATACTTGACAAATGGGAACAAAGGGAACATTGTCCCAAGGTTTCAGTTCAGACACAAGCATTCCAAGCCCATGTTAAAAAAAGACCATAAAAAAGAAAGACATTAATTCACCTCGCACAAGATGGAGACACAGCATAGATACCATAGCCGGGACACATAAGTATATGTTTTATTTAACATGTCAGAATTACATACAGTACATTCGGAAAGTATTCATAACGTTTAACCTTTTAAACATTTTGTTATGTTACAGCCTTATTCCAAAATGTATTCAATAAAAAAAATCCTCAAAATTCTACACACAATACCCTATAACGACAAAGCAAAAAGGTTTCATATTGTTAATAGATTTGCAAAACATAAGAACAAATATATAAACATGTACAGAAGTATTCTAAACTCTCCAGAGATGTTCGATCGGTTACAAGTCTGGGCTCTGGCTAGGCCACACAGGGAAATTCACAGAGTTGTCCTGAAGCCACTCCTTTGTTATCTAGGCTGTGTGATTAGGGCCGTTGTCCTGTTGGAAGATGAACCTGCACCCCAGTTTGAGGCCAAAGAGTTTAATTTTTGTTTCATCAGACCAGAGCGTATTGCTCTAAGAGTCTTTCAGGTGCCTTTTGGCAAAGTCCAGGTGGGGTGTCATGTTCCTTCTACTGTGGAGTTACTTCAGTCTCGCCACACTACCATGCTGGCCTGATTGGTGGAGTGCTGCAGAGATGGTTTCCCTTCCAGAAGGTTCTCCTCTTTTCACACAGTAAGGCTGGAGATCTGTCAGAGTGACCATCAGGTTCTTAGTCTCCTCCCTGACTAAGGCCCTTTTCCCTCGATGACTCAGTTTGGCCGTGCGGCCGAGTCTAGGAAGAGTCCTGGTGGTTCCAAACTTCTTCTATTTACAGATGATGGAGGCCATGAAATGCTGCCCAAATTTTCTGCACCCTTCCCCAGATCTGTGCCTCGATACAATTCAGTCTCGGGGTCTACAGACAATTCCTTGGACGCCATGGCTTGGTTTGTGCTCTGACAAACACTGTCAACTGTGAGAGTTTATATAGACAGCTGTGTGCCTTTCCAAATCATCCAATGAACTGAATTTACCACATCAAGTTGTAGAAATATCTTCAGGCTGATCAGTGGAAACAGAATGCACCTGCTCTCAATTTTGAGTGTAATGGCAAAGGCTGTGAATACTTATGTACGTGTGATTTTTTCTTAATTTCTTTTTAAAATATTAGCAAACATTTCTAAAAGATTTCCACAACATTTTTCACGTTATCATTATAATTGTGTGTAGAATCTTTGAAAAAAAAAATATTTCATACATTTTGGATTACAACTGTAACATTACAACAAGAGTTCTGAATACTTTCCGGATGCACTGTAGGGACACTGTTTAGAGCAACTGTAACCAGAACTCAGAGAGTCTCCCATATGTATTCCAACAGGCCCACGAAACTAAAGAACAGCAATAGTTACTGCTTTCTGTTTTATTATAGTACTCAATATATTTTGCATGCTTCAAATGTTTACATATGAGAGACTTTTAGAAAACACAGCTTCGCTTACAACATTAATACTAATGTCAAATTGTGAAGTGAACACATTCCAGTCAGGAGGCTCACACTGCTAGTTTATGATGTTATTATACTGAAAAACAACTTTGCAGTTTTTATAAAGTTTTAAGACTCGGCTATTATAAGCTGCTACATTGAAATTGGCATATGCAACTTGCACATATGGTGTTGTCGTAAAGTATTTAGCCAGTTCCACAAGCAAAAACACAATAGAAATAATCAATTTATTATGCTTTGTGGACATTTATAACCTTCACTCAGCTTCTAACTAGCAACCACAAATACATGGACAGCCTGTCCAAAGTAAAAGCATGAGATGCTGTAACAGAAGCATCCGTGCACCAGGCATGTTCTCAATAAATTCAGTGCATTAGCCTACCTCATTAAAATTTCATATTGAATTTATTTAGCCTGCATAATACATCTATCCAGCTGAATTATTTAAGGCTATTCACTCACCCATTCAGGCCCACAGTTAACAGATACCAACAAAAGCGTTCTAGAAAGATATCACTTCAAAAAGATATCGTGAACATTATGCTTTAATTAGCATATGTTTTTTTTTAAGTATCCACATTCTCAAAATGCCTAAATGCTGGGAACATATAAGTATACTGACACAGCACACTAATTGCACACTTAATTTGTCTATAATGCTCCTTTGCACAAATTCCCAGACTAACCAAACCTCATTATTTACTTAGAAATGCTGTCCAAGCTCTTAATTATAATATAATGCTGTTTCTATCAATTTCAATGTGTTGGTTCCTTGGGCTTTTACCGACCGAGGACATATTAAGCGTTATTGAAATGTCTAGGCTACATTTGTAACCTTTTCTCCTACTTAACAATTTCTGCCCACCCCTCTCTCTCTCTCTCTCTGTCTCTCTATGTCTCTCTCTCTGTCTCTCTCTATGTCTCTTCCTCTGTCTCTTTCTGTCTCACTCTGCCTCTTTTCCTGTGTCTCTTCTCGTCTAGCTTGGTTTGGCTGTATCTTTTCATTTTCCACTGTGTCAGTCAACAAAGGAAACCCAGGGTGAATCACTATTGATATAATAGACATTCAAATAAAATCTTTCTACCCTTGTAATTTACTTGCAGTCAACAATCATGGAGTATTTTATTATCAAACACTTTATGTATTGATTGTTAAAGTAATTATAAATACAAATGATGACAATTCGGTTCAAAGCATCCGTTCAGATAGCCACCCAGCTAGCTGACCCGTCAGCCAACCCTGCAACATTTAACATAACCAATGCACCGGTTAAGGCAGCGTAACTTGAACTCGTAACTCTGTAGGGCTAATAACGGAAAATACCAAGCTGAAAGTAACTCCTAATTGCGTCAGCTGGTATTTGTTAGCACCCCTTCTTCACTCGGTGATGCATTGCTTTGTCTTCTAAATCGTATTTCTGTTGTATGTTTCCTTCTACATTTTGTCAACAAGCTGCCATCTATATTCGCTCTGACTGCTGGAACTTTTGGTATCATATGAACAGAAGAATAAAGAGCATGTAGATGTTTAGAAAATCTTGTTTGCTCATTCTACATCATCTTTAGAATATTTTGTAAAAGTATCTTTGCTGAATTTTGTCATTCTTACATAAAAGCAATAGTGAAAAGCCCTTTCAAGTTTGTCACGTAGCAGGTGCAATTGTTGCACCCCAAGACTGGTGTGACTCCTGTAAGATGAAGATCAAAGCAACACAACTCATGAATAAGCTATGAGCCAGTAGCTTGCCATTGACCTGTTGGAGACACCAGTTTTAAAGGAGAAAAACTGCCAGACTCTGTTCATTGACTGATTGTAGGGGCAATGCCAAGGTCATGACCTATTTGCTGAATGACAGGTGACATCATCCATCCCAAAGGGGCGGGCCAGCTCCGGCAGTGTGGCTTGAGAACATCCTATGCCGTGATGTCATACATCACGCAAATGGTTGTTTTCGGAAAACTGAACGGCAAACTGAGAATATCATTTGGAGGTTTCGGAGATGAGAAGCATATTAAAAAACTACGAGTTCTATTACACAAGCAAAACCAGATTTTGTTCGGGCTCTGTGAACAGTTATTAAACTGTGTACACTGTGATCTCCTCTAAGTTAATTTAGGGACTGTTTGGTGAGGGGCATATTGAAACCTGTTGCGATCTTGCCGATCAAAGGCTATTTTCAGTGGGGATGACTTCTGGATGACTCTCATCTCCATCCCCTGGTTGGAAAAGTGCAGAGGACATGCACAGTTAATCCCAGAAAAGGAAAACAGGCTCTTTGGGCCAAACTCAACAGACAGGTTCCATGGAAGACCTTTCCTAATGTATCCGTTACTGTCGACACCTTGGATTTATTTTATAGCTTGGCTCCTTTCTTTTATATGTAAGTAAACCGGCAAGCGGTAAGAAAGTACGTTGAAGTATATAAGTGACAGTAAGTTAGTAGAACAAAGTCCTGTAAGTATTACAAATTGCTCCCTTTAACTCAGAACAGACCTTTTGAAAGTCTGTATCTTATAACTCTACCCTCCCCTCTGCTGTTAGGTTCCACAAGGAAAATGTGTGGGAACTTTCTCAATGACTCCGTAACGTCTGTCCTACCAGCTGTGTCGTCACCCGAGGTTCTACCCCGAGAACAGGACAGGGGGAACACAAGAACTCACAGCAGGCCATCTTGGCAAAATAACAGAGTTCACTGGGTTTATCAGGTTCGCTGGCCCGGCCAAACAATAGAGTTTCTAAGCTCCTGTGATTACTTGTTGACCATGTGATGTTGTTGAAGTCTGGAGATTCCCCCTGACTGTTTTGTGGCTTGTGGAGCCTATTGTCTTTTATGAGCAGACCATAACAGGGGGTGTTGGGCGGGGGGGTTGACTGACGCTTGTGTCTGTTATCACCTTGTCGGAGATCTGGAACATTCTGAACGGTTCATACATCAGATTCCTTTAGTACGATGTTCCTCTGTGACAGCCCCGTCATATAATTAAAATACAGTTAGTTAGTTAGTTTGCTCCTAAAGACTTCAGCGCCACAGCTGAACGTGTAACTCACACAAGTAGCTCTCCTATCTACTCTAATAAATGAATTAATGTTGGAGGGTTTTGAAAGCCGGCACGAATCAAGGCTCAATGCACAAGCAATAGAACGTCCACAGTCTGAAAACCATTAAGACAGCCTAGTGGAGAGGTTTCATCCATTCCGCCGCTGTAAAACACTCATCAAGGACAGTTGGATTCCCATGGCTGGGAACTGGGATAAATTAAATAAAACAAACTGAATGGGTTTTGAAAATGACTCATAAGGAGGCAGGTACGCGGGAATTGCATTGCTTTTACGTGGCAGAGTATATTTACTGTAGAAACTACTCTGTAGAGTTTCCAGGAACAACTCTCCAACCCAACAGACCCTCACCTACCAAATACAGTTTCTGCTGGTATAATTAAATGCATCAGCTGATATAACTGCAAAGAAAGCCCGTAAATACTGTGTGAATGGTGGCTATTTGCGAATACAGAAGAGGGTGGTTTTAAACAACGGAGGTGCTCATGGTCCTACCTAGAAAGCAGTATCATTCGGCAAAGAGGACTCATGGCAAAGTCTTTTGATGGTATTTCTTTTTCCATGACCCCCTCCCCACTCCACTCTTTCAGATAGACCAGAGTGTAGGCATGCCACTGGGATTTTAGCCCATGTGTGAGAGAGGTTTTTAGAGTATGCCTAAGTGTCAGTGTGTGTTTCAGGGAGGCTGCGCGCGCGCGCGCGCGTGTGTGTGTGTGTGTGTGCGTGTCAATAAAAGCGCCAGGTTACGTTCTCCCTTCCTCTTAGCCCAACTGTAAGACTGTCGAACTGGCATTGTAGTGATGTGCCTGTGGGTTGGGTGGAGGGAATTAGCTTGATGTTTTATTGTGTTTGGCCCAAAACAGAGACTCAGCCATGTTGGTTTTATGGAGATGTGGTCCTGTATTAAATCATGTCTGTAAAACCAACGGAAACGCTCGTCTGTGAACATTCATACCACTGGTATTAATAATTTCTCTTTTTAAAAGAAAACATCGACACAACCGTGGAGGATAATTGTTAGCTTTGGAGAAACGTGAACCGTGTTCAATTGATTCGAATAAATCACGAGGGGGGTTTTTTGGTGCAAAACATTCTGGGGTTTGATATTACTGTCTGTTGGCCAACATTGAAGGGAGATCAATGCTTTTGGGATTGTGCCTGGTGTAGGATGAGAACGAACACCCCTAATCATTAGCAGTGTTTTCCATCGGGTTGTCAAAACAACCCCTTCTCAGGTTGCTTGAAAATAAGGAGCATCTTGTGTGCAACACCCTCCAATAACATTTCTCTGTTGCTGTTGCTTTAGTTGGGAAAAAAACAAATAGTTTAGCCCCTCCTCGACATCTTACATTAGCCCAGACAAAGAGGATGGGATGTTGAGTGCACAGGCGAAAGCCAAGATGTGTGTTTTCTCCTGAAACGACTTGGAAACACTGTTGATTCCCGTTGAGAGGACCCTGCAGTAATTCCATACATTTGAAAGAGAATGAAGTTACCGTTCTCTTAAACTATGGTGCTTGGGTCAGAGTGGCCCTTTGAATCGATGCCCAGGGACAACCCAGCCCAAGGACTCAGAACGGATCAACCCAGCCCAAGGGCTCAGAACGGATCAGGTAGTAAAACACTGACGCCCAAAATGAGTCAGTCAGGGGATATTTGCTTTCAGAAAAAGTCCACTTTTTAGATTTTTCTCTCGCCACGCACTGTAATCCTACAAGGCATTGGGAACCCCCCCCCATCCGATTTTTCCTCTATCCTTTGTTTTTTTTACTGTCAAGTGTCATTCCTCCGATGATTTGAATTCTTCCACTTCTATGTGCTGTCTGGTTTCCCATGAATGCATTGTTTCGAAACATCGCACCGGCGCCAAGAGCACTGCCCATCCTTCATAGCATGTCCTGCTTTTGACACATGAACTTGAACTTTTTCCTGTTCTTATTAAGATATGAACATTCCCTGCAAGTTGAATGGCTAATTGGAGATGAGAATTGGCTAAATGAAACAGAAACCGCTATCCACCATCGTCCTATTTGTTTCTGTGGCCAAGGCTATGCAAACAAATCATTGAGCCGGGAGTATGTAGTCTGGCACTCAGTCAACGTTCAGGAAAACCCTTTCAGCCAGACATTAATGTATGGTGGTTCAAGGGAAAGGAATCAACTTTTAGGCGGGTCAGGGGCTGAAGGCCGGTCTGGGACAGGATGTGAGAGGTCAGGGGGCCAACTCAATAAAAAGACAGACGAAGTAAGGAAAAGTTTGATTCATAGTAAAAAGAAGAAGAAAGAGTACAACAATGCCAGCTGGACAATCCCATTGCATTGTCTGAATGTTATAATCAAATAAAAGCTTGGGAGCCAGACAGCATCCGTAAAAGAAATCCTTGAAAACAGTATGTTGTCCAGAGAGGCTAGACTCAGGCTGTTCCACCTGAGATCTGTAGTCCCGAATTCACCACATGAGAACGCATTTGAGCCTAATAATTATTCAGGCATTGCTATTAGTAGTAACTTGGGAACAGACATCTTTAGCAGCACAAATGTTAAAATCCAGAACCTAATTAGAGTTTACAACTTTTTAAGTCCAAATGGATTTCTCCTTAAAAACGCTAAACAAACAGATTGCATGTACCTCATTCACACATCTTCAGTCACGCCCTGTCATGGCAGGCTTGCCTTGTGAGCCGATGAGCCAACGACATCTACAGACACCTATTCGATATTACGACCCTTGTCTCTGTTGTTCCTCATCACTGTAACCTATTTAAGTTGTTCCTTTGCTAATTTGTTGGTTTTGAATTTAATTTGTGTGATTCAGAAATCACCAACAGGACAGGGTCTATAACCAACCCCGCTCTAGCTTCAGCAGTAATGAATAAACCAGGCGCTATCCATTAGTATAAAGCGGAGAAAAAATAGTGATCGTTCAGAGAAAGTCCAGATCTCTGAAGGGTAGATACCATTTCCCACTAGGAAGAAACAACCCTGAAACACACCACCAACTATACTTACCTTGGCCTGACTGAGCCGTTTGACATACAGTAGCCAAGTCCCTAAAACTCTAAAAAAGACATAATACCCCAGAAATGCCTCACACCTAGTCTGTAGGACAAACCTGAGTAGATTATCCCAGAGCAAATTGAGGGAATTGCCACTGGAAATAAAATGTTAACACTTTAAACAGAGATCGAGGCACACAAACATACATTATCTGATATATTGGAAGTTTGTCGGCACTCACTGTAGGTGACTATTGTAAATATCACATATTTTTATGCTGCGTGGGTTTCCGTACAACATCTTTGCCACTGCTGCTGTGTTACTCCGAGAGAGAAATATATACATAATAAAAGTGAGAGAATGAGAGAGGAGAAACCTGAGGAATGGATAGCAGAACCAATCCAAAACAAACAAGTAGATTTGTTCCATATAATAATCGGGTGTCTTATGCTTGTTAAAGCATTTAAATCTCTCCCAGAACCACAATTTAGCTGAATGAGAAGGTCGTACTGGGGTCAGAACCCTGACAGAAAGCAGACATTGTTTCTGTGGAATTTGCAAAAAATGTGTCCGCACCGAAATTTCTATCTATCCTTGCTGGTTTAAAAGTGAAGTAAGAAAATTACAAATTAGACAATTTGGATCAACCGCCCTGACAACCAGTGCAACCTCATTGACTACAGCACATTGAATCAGAAGAGTATAGGCCTCTTATTGAATTTATATAAACCATTGTTAAATACAGCAAATATACAAAAATGTGATGTAATTAGCACTCGCTTTTGCTCTAAATGAGTTAGAGCCGTGCACACTTTTTACAGATAGTTAAACAATAAATCTGGCAGATTTTCCAAATTTCCCTTTAAGGAACTCATAAGGAAATAACTTTTTATTGTACATGCAAATTCAAGCCTTGGTGGCCAGTTTACTGTATTAGCCAGCAGTCGCTTGACATTAAGAACATATGGGTAGATAGGCTCAGATGTACAGTATGGCGGAGTAGAAAGACTCCGTGACACTTTTAAACTTTACATACTGAAATGGGACTTTGAGACATCCATTGTTTTTATAAGGAAGGGAGAGTGGTCTGTGGTGAATCATAATGAAACCTAGAATGATGGATTGATGCGATCTGACACATTGTCGACAGAGTGTGTGCCACAACGAGAGAACCAGAGAAAAAGGAAGACTAGAAGTTGGTCTTACCAGGTCAGGCCTAGTGTCTGCAGGCTTTTGGTATTTCCTTAAAATTTTGGCCCAGTTCAGAACTAGACAACCAGGTGAATGTAGAAACTAACCTAGACACTCTGCCCTCCGTGGAACCGGTTTGACACCTCTGGCCTGGACACCGGGTGCATTGTCTGGGCATGGAACCTGATTTGAAGACCCACCCAATCTACATGCGCTGTGTGTAATTTTCAGCTGATGGAAATCAAATCCTGGCATCTCCTTCATGACACCCGAGCCATAAATCACATCTAACAGACAGGAGAGATCCCCGAAGTGTGTGTCGGCGCGCAGATAACGTTGGGTAACAGATCCAAAGGTGTATTGACATACACGCCAAACTAGAGGAAGATAAATGGGGCTTGGATGTTATCCAGTTGTGTATGGGTGGCTGAGAATTAGATCAGACCGTTCATCGTTAGAACCCAGACCTTTCCTGAAGAGCATAATGACAGTGCTCCGCTTATGTTAATATGGGACATATTTACTCTGAACAACTTTTGACTGTGTTTTTCACCACACGTGTCTCCCGATGTGAGGTGTGACCCTGTCCCTGGACATTGATTCACACAAACGGCTGTCTGATTCTCTGACTCCAGGGTTCAGAATGGCAGGCAAGCAAGTGGTAGCCTAATATGTAAAAGAAACGTTTTCCGTCCATAATTGTTACGGCAGTAACCCTGGTATTACCGTAAGGACCCGCGGATGTCTGGTGACCTCCCTTAGAAAAACCATTGTCATACGGTACAAATATGGAACATTTAGATGAATTGTGTTCAAGCTGTGGTATAATTTTGGCCAAATGTTTTCAAATGTGTTTTGGTCTTCTCATTCTTCTTTCTGCATCAGTACACCTAAATGCGTAATTCGTTAAACATTTCATTCGATGTTAACACTGGCAAAATGTTTTGCAATTTGTTTTGCAATTTGTCTTGCTGAGCTAGAAATCGCACAGGGAATCTTTCAGCCTCATTTAAGCAACCCTCAGTTGTTTTGTTGAGTCAACATCAATGCTATGGGCTGAAAGAATCCAAGGGTTGGATTAGGTCATGAGTAATTGAGCATTTTGAGCTGCAGGTTTACTGTATTTTTCAACATTATACCCCATGTGCTAAGTCTTGAAGCAATTTTAAACAAAATTTGCTATGTTGAGATAAAAGTATAGAGAGTTATGAATATAAGACAATTTACCCAGTACATTCACGAAAGCCTAGAAACAGTATTATACAGTTGAATAGTCCATGTTTGTGAGATACTTAATTAATGTACACAGCAAGGGCACAATTACGTCACAGTAATATTTCGATAACTGAAATGATCAAAATATTCTTTATATTTTTTTTGGACAACGTGTCTGTATCAGACAAATGCACAGCTATTTATTGAAAATGTCATAATGCGTTTCCTTTTAATATGCTTGTTTTAGCTTGTCTGGTTCTAGAGGGAAACATGCTTTGATGAAGATCAGACGCCTAAAAGCTGAAATACTGCAAATTGGTAATGATTGACAGAGTCTCTTAAGAGTCTCTAAAGATGTCATATAGAGAAACATTAGAATATTTTGTGATTAACCAAGCAGACAAATAAAATGATGTGTCTACAATTGATTATAAATTTTGTTTGCTATAGTTGTTGACATCACATCATTACCTATTTGCAAATTACATTTGAGCAAAGTTTGCCATGAAACATTGTCTGTATTTCATTTCTTTCTTTTGTTAAAACTAATAACACAATGGACGGAATGTACTAAGTTTCCCAGGCGCTCTGTAGCATTTTTTGGAGGTCTGAAAAACAAATCATGTATCAATGTGTATCTTTATTGTGATTTTAGCGGTACAAAATAGCAATTTTGTTGGTTGGTCACTTTTCATCATTTATCATGGCAGAGCAAACTACCCAATCCCCAGTGTAAATGAAACATTCATTATTTTAATGTTGACAATGGATCCATCATCAAGCCATTTCATTTCCTAACATTAGCTAGCTAGCATGACAATGAACAGAGTACCTCAAGCTATAGTATAGCTGTCCGTCAAAATTACCGCTGGCTGCACCTTGCTGTGCTGATGATGTGGTTTCCTGTCCACACAAGCACCAGTGCTTTAAAAATGCAATTGATAAAATTGGTTGTGCACTCCACCTGTACCCGTGCACACCAGAACTGTAAGACCCACTCATACGTAATGGGCTAGGACTGTTCACCCTTGATGTAACCGAAGAACACAGTGCATATCAAAACAAAGCTTTTGTGAGATTATACTGTCCGCAACGAGTGGATTGCAATATTGTACCCACCACTGGAAGTGAATAATGTCTCTGAAACAACCCAAAAATATAACAGAGAATTCCTATAAACATAGGAACACAAATACACAGAAATGCATGTTTTAAACAGGCAAATATTTTGCCGGTCCGGTCCTTGTTACATCATTTGACACTGAAGGGGCAAAAGGGTCATCTGGGGGGGGCCGGCCTTAGTCTCCTCTTCCGAACTCTCAATGTGGTTTGGCTGCGTTAAGCGTGACTGGTGTATATCTACCGTAAGAGGACAAGACCTCCTCCTCCTGTGGCCAATGGAACCGTCATGCACAGGGTCCACTGTAACGGTGTACATTTCCAGGTCTCTTCCCGGAGCCAACAAGTGCACCAGCCTGAAGCCCTCCGGGGGCAATGGTAAACACACAACTCATTAACAGGTCCCATGCGTCATCCGTGGCATTAGTGTGTCATGCATATTTCGGCATTGAGCACAGTCCGCCCCGGTGTGAAAGTGACGGCCCAGTCGATGATACGGTTTTTATTGCTTTCTGTAAAAGGTCTGCTGCTGTACACACTTACAGCACCCGAAAGCCAAGAGCAGAGAACCCCTCAGATGTTCAGGGCGCTATACTGTTAGCTCTATTTGCTACGTGTCCACACATTTGACCGTGCAGAATAAATGGGTGAGTATCATAGGTGTTTGCGTACGCAGTTCTTTCCGCTTTGTCTTCCAAATGTATACGCTGCAGACCCACATGATGACACTGGCGGTGGGGTTTTATTTGCCTTTGTACTTGGAAAAACCGCCAAAGCTCCTGCATGGACTCGGCGTTCTTCAAGCACAGTTTAACCTGTCCTGGATGCATCTGTTTGGCCTTCTGAAAATGTATTCATGCAGACATAGGCTACACACACAAGCCGGAGTGCACGAACACACACGCACACACACACACACCCCAGCAAGCTTGCACGTGTATGAGAGATAAAGGGTGAACCGTGAAAGACAGTGAGTTTGTGCGTGAGAAACAGCTTCAGCGAGAAAGGAGGAGAGGGAGTTGGAAAATAAATCCGGATCGGCACATGACGTGTCTGTCGAAAGCCCTCTCGTGACACGTTGACGTGTGGAAATGTTGCCTGCAGCTCCTAACTGATGCTCCGTGACTGCTTTACCATGTTAGCTCAGAGCCAGGCAGCACAATGTTTTCATTAAAATCCACAGCTGACATTGGTGACGTCACCTCCTCATTTATAGCCTGGCAGATTAGCAACGTTCGAGGTTAAAGACATATTTTAAGGCCCGTGGGATGAGGGGTTAGGGGGTTATCAACCGCTGTGGGATGCTATAAGGATGACAGTGGCGAGTAAACTCCAGATGGCATAATTTGGATTACCCAATTCAACAGATTTTTCTTAAATGTTTCTAAATGTCAACATGTTTTCCCCAATTACCCCGATGAGACCTTTTCATTACGTTTTGGAGATGACCCAAGCTTAAAGAATGTTTACCATTGCCATGGTCACCACCTGGCCCAAAGCCCTATGCTCTGGATCCCGTGACCATCAACTTGCTTGCGTATTGGTTATCCTCAGGTGGACGTTCTGCTTATAACTTCCTATTCGCAGTGCCAAACATCCACTTCCTGTTTTGAAGGTCATGCCAAATTCTTAAAAGCTGACCTGAAATTTCCTTACAGCTCTCACTTGGTTTGACCCGATACACAGACAATATGCTGGCTTACGTTTGGCTTATGTTTGATTTCCAGATGTTAAATCAGTGGTTATTCATGATCAAATCCATATTCCGACTAAATTCCCCATTTGATGAATTGAACATTAGGTTAAGAGCATTGCTCACCCTAAACCTGCCAGTAAGTTACCCCAATTACCCAAGGACATATTCAAAATTTCTGAAATTGCACACATGAAGATTGTTAGGGAACACAAATGTAGTGAAAAAAGGAAATAAATACATTAAAAACAAACACCTCAGCTTGTCTTATCTAGTGATTTTAGGGTATTTTCCTAACCACCATGAGGGGAACTTGGGGACACTACTGGGATTTAGCATGATGCTAACTGTGCACACCCACAATCTCCGCAACCCAATGAGCCGCCACAACACGTTGGGATGTTTTCTTTAGCTTTTAAAGCTTAACACAGCGTGTAATCACGTACATCTTTAAAACTGTCCAGAGTGTTTATCATTGACAGTGAGGAAAAATCTATTTTCTAGGGAGAACACTTAGTGGTTGCATTAAGACTCTCCGATTACATAACTTTCCATAACTAAGACATTTATAAAGAAGTTGTTCAAAACACTCACATAATAGAATACCTACATGCAACAATGACCAATGTTCATAGAATGACAAAAAGGCATTAGATCAGAAAAGTAAACAGTAAACATGTTGTCCCCCACAAACAATGGGCAAATTAGTGTAATTACAGTAGATCATACTTAGATTAATGTGGCCAAGGACCCAAAATATTGAAGCTGAGCTACTTAGTTATCACTTCTTCCTTATGGCAAGGTGCTCCATCATGCGGGAAAAGGCATAGTTTGTCACCAAACTGTTCTTGTATGGTTGAGAGAAGTTGATCTCGGAGGATGTTTTGGTACCATTCTTTTTTCATGGCTGTGTTCTTAGGCACAATTGTGAGTGAGCCTACTCTCTTGGCTGAGGAGCAACCAAACATAAATGGTCTAAGGATGCTTTACTGTTGGCATGACACCGGACTGATGGCAGTGCTCACCTTTTCTTCTCCGGACCAGTGTTTTTCCGGATACCCCAAACAATCAGAAAGCGGATTCATCAGAGAAAATGACCTCTGTCCTCAACAGTCTCTGCTGCCCTTCTTCACAACAGGCCCTCCTCCAAAGTTTTTCACCTCACTGTGAAATATGCAGTAATAACAGTTTAGACAGAACAAGCTAGCCTAGTCTACTGACAAAGCAACAGCTGTCAGCTAGAATTGTTATTATTAGCCATTGACAACAATTTAATTTGGCTGCTAATAGGAGAAATCAAAAGCTTAGCATAAATAACTTATTCTGCACAGGATTCTGTATACACAGCAATTGAAAATAGATTACGTTAACATTTAATACACATTTAATACACATTGATATAGTAGCTATGTTAAGCTAGTCTACTGATTAACTAGCTAGCTGCCTGTAACACCAGTGCAGGATTCTTCCCTCTACAGGCCATGGATGGAATCGCCAGAATTCTGATTCCCAGAAGGACTTGAACGATGCTTGAGCACAACTGTCGTCAATCAGGATCATTAAGAGACCTATTTAAGGGAACACAGGGATCTACTCAGTGTTAATGGTTGTTTGGCGTGTACACATGTTTAAACTAAGAGTTAGAGAGAAGTCTGTTTTGTTCTTCACTGGAGTTTGTATTCTGAGTTTTTGTATTTGGACATTTCTTTTGTTCATTTTCACCAAGTGCATCATTGTGTTGACCTTATAAGGATACTCCTCCAAGCCTGCAAATGTTTCCTATCCCACACCAGTGATTGTTACGCTGCTACTGTAGCATTGAAATGACAGGTGACGACCCACTTGGAATAACTACTTTATTCAATGTAACACATTTTCACTCACCACTGTCTCGTTGAGGATGGGTTAAAGACTAGTTGAGGTGTGGTTGAAGACGAGTGGGCCTGTTAAAAGGCTGCAAAGGTTGGTATCCATCATTGACAGCAAATTGTTGTCAATGATGATGTTCTGGCCCAAGGGCAATGGAGATTCTCATAAAATAGTGATCAAGAAATGCTAAGGACAGCAGATACTGAGTTGGAGCCTAAAGTGGCTTGGAGTTTTGTTAATGGCAAGTATCCCTGGTTGGATGTAATTAATCAGGTTGGGTGCAGAAAGTGCCTTCTTCCCCGAACCAGATAAAGAAGAGGATGAATTATAGAGAAGACTGGTTGAAGCCATAGTAACAAGCTCAGTCACACTGCAAGAAAGGTCATTGCCGCCAGAGGGAACCCTCGCTGAAGAAAGGGGAAGGCTGTGTTCAAGCCAAGGTTCTAGTTTTCCAGGAGGCCTAACGAGAAATCCTTGAGAAATAAATACTCTGCTCAAAAACATTAAAGGAACACTGAAATCACACATCAGGTCTTGAAATATATTTAAGATCAAAATATTTACTGTATGTTGTGTAATTCGTTGAGAACAACAAACTGTAACACTGGTCAAAAGAAAACAAAATCACCAACCGATTGAGGGCTGTATTCAATTCAACGAAAATCTAAGTAAACAATTTAAATCATAGGCTGTTCCAACTTGAGTTGAATTTCATTACGGCAACTCATAATGTAACACGGTAGTGTATGGCCCCGTGGGCCTGAATGCACAAGCGACAATGCCTGGGCATGCTCCTGAGGAGACAGTGGAAGGAGTCCTGAGGGGATCTCCTCCCAAACCTGGACCAGTGCATCACTGAGCACCTGGGCAGTCTGTTGCTGGTGCTTTAGGTTCACACTTGGCTTCAGGTCCTGGGAATGTGAGAACCAGTCATTGGCAATGCCTTGGTTTTTCAGGAGCTGCCTACACACTCTGGCCACATGAGGCCAGGCATTGTTCTGTGCCAGGAGGAACCCCAGGCCCACCGCACCAGGTTAGGTTCTAACAATGGGTCTAAGGATTTCAAAAAGTTACCTAACAGCAGTCAGGGTACCATTGACGTGGAAGTCTGTGCGATCATCCAAGTATATGCCTCCCTAGACGATCACTGACCCACTGGTCATGCCGGATGATGCTGCAGGCAGCATATAGGCTTGATGATATTGCAGGCAGGATTTACTTCCAGCGGCTGCTGAAGAAGGGACAATGATGGTGCACTTCTCATCAGCCATCATTGAGTCCATCATCACCATCTGGTACGTTGCTGCCACTGCCAAGGACAGGAGCAGACTGCAGAAACATTGTGTCTGCCGATTGGCTGCAGTCTGCCATCCCTCGAGGACCTGTACACCACCAGGACCCTGAGGCGCGCTGGAAAGATTGTGTCTGATCCCTCCCACCCTGGACACAACTTCTTTCAGGGACTCCCCTCCGGCAGGTAGATTGTCTGGCACATTGCACTATTATGCAACCACGTGTCTTGCGCACTTCCTATTTACTGTGTTAATTTTACTTGCTGTTTATTTTTATATCTTTTACTTACTGTATTATTTTATTTACTTACTGTTTTAAAGTACCACTTACACCATAGCAAATTACTTGCAGCGATAACAGCGTTTTCAGACTTTTTTCACGCCTGTCACGTGTACCTGCTCTCATCGGTGAGCCAATGGTGGACTTGCCAATCCTGGTGTTCTCTGGCAAATGCCAATCAAGCTGCACAATTCTGGGCTGTGAGCACCGGTCCCATTAGAGAACATTGGGCCCTCATGCCACCCTCATGGAGTCTGTTTCTGGCAGTTTGGTCAGAACCATGCACACCAGTAGCCCGCTGGAAGTCATTTTTTAGGGTTCTGGCAGTGCTCCTTCTATTCCTCCTCGCAGAAAGGACCAGATACCGGTCCTGCTTCTGGGTTGATGCCCTTCTACAGCCCTATGCAGCTTTCCTTGTGTAATGGCCCATCTCCTGGTTTCTCCTCCATGCTCTTGAGACTGCACTGAGAGACACAGAAAACCTTCTGGTGACAGCATGTATGGATGTGATATCCTGAAGGAGCTGGAATACCTGTGCAACTTGCAGGTACGGCCTCATGCTATCAGTTGACAAGGACACTAGCAAAACGTAAAAAACTAAAGAATCAGTCATGAAGGATAAGGAGAGGCAATTGTCTGTCGACACCACGTGCAAAACACTTTTTTTGGGGGGGTTGTCTTGCTGTTGCCTCTCCAGTGCGCCTGTCGTCACTTTCATTTGCACCAAAAACCGGTGACATTGATTCACAATCGCTTAGGCTTCCGAACAAGACAGATTGATTTCCCTGAAGGGTAGTTGACTTGGTGTTACGCTGTGATGATGGTCATTGTTTTGAGCTGTGTGTATGTATAAACGGCAGTGGACGCTGTGCAGGTGGTGTCATAATGGTGGTCAGTAAAACGGTTAATGAAGGGTGGAAGACAGGATTCTATCACCTAATGCAGTCTGTTACTATAAATGTCAGCTGTTAACAACGTGGCCCTGGACAACAATAGAATATCGTAAGCTATGCTCTTTATTCCAGAAGGAATTGACATAAAAACAATGGGAAACTCCCATTTTGTGGGGAAAATTCTTTCATCGACAGATGAAAGAAATTCTGGCCCAAATGGCATTAATGCCCCAGAATAGACAAAGCAGTTGGTGCGGTCAGTAGATCTGAGTAGTAACTGTGTTGAGATAAACGTACTGTAGTCTACCAGGGATCGTTGATTAGCCAGGCAACAGATTCAATTCATTCACAAGCAGAGGAGACCAGCAGATTTGTTGATGTGTTCGGAAAAGCAGGGCCGTGGGTCGACGGAAAACGCACTTGGAAGGGGAACTTGAAAATGGCCAGTACATGTGCGGCAGTGAATATTTTCCATGACCCGCCTTGGCAGAAAGAGATTTTTGGAAGCCAAGAAAGCTTCAGGGTCTGTTTTGTGAGGGGAACAAGGTAAATATATCAACTCTAAATCATGATGCAAAAAGCCAACAAAATGAGGCGAGAAGAAATTTAGTGAGCAAGATCTGGCAGGGCAACAAGATTCCCAGGTAACAATCACAAGACACGATTGAGTGTGTATATCATTGATTGGCAATAGGAAGAGTAATACATGTGTTGAATAGCAAGAGGGGAGGAAATTGTGTGTAACTTGTATGATTGTTAAGTGTATGTTGTTCGATTGTTGAGCAGGGACCAAATGTGAAACCTGAATGTACATAACACCATTAAACAACCTGTTCAATAAATGCACACTGTATTTTAGCCTATGCAGGAATTTAGCCTACACTGCCACTAACTGGACATGATATGCAAACACAGGCTGAATTCTGACTCTGTTAAGGGTTACTTCAAAACACAAAATCAAATATAGCTGCAAGCAGCAATTGCGGAAAATTGGACAAGATGCAACTAAACAACATTTGACCCATACGGGGATTCGAACCGGGTACCATACGCTCAGAAGCCACAGCCCTATCCCCTGCACCATTAGGACGGCTGGGTATCTCTGTGGATGTGGACACTGTGAATGAAATTAATGGGACGTGCAATAAAAGGAAATAAGTTGGGCATTTTGGAAAGTCAAATTATGAATCCAGCCATTTTGTATCATA
>JACXGK010002308.1:38441-56505 GCA_016801125.1 Novumbra hubbsi | reverse complement strand
AGGTCAGTGGATGTAGGGTGGGAGATCCGTGACTTCCCTCAGGTCAGTGGATGTAGGGTGGGAGATCTGTGACTTCCCTCATCTCAGTGGATGTATACAGTAGGGCTGAAACATTTCCGTATTTCTACTGTTATTTGGTGGTTGACAACACCTGGCATCCCATATTAGAATGACAGGATGACAATCAGAAGTATCTCAGATGTCCTGGACTGGAGCTGCGTAACCCTGTTATACACACCATTGCTAGATGTTGATTCTCTTTCAGTTGAGGATAGAATGTTCTGTTTTCAGATCGAGTTAACGGTGAATTGCTAGTTGCTTGATGTTATTCACATTTCATCAGCATTAGTTTTAACTTAGTTTTTTGATTGTCATTCGATTGACCTACCTTTCTGAATGACGAAGAAACAGTCGAGCCAAAACATTAGTGAGCACACGAATCACTAGCCTTTCTCAGAGTAAGGGTGCTGATTAACCGGGCCGGCACCTAGTCTATTCATCATAAACCAGCATCAGCACAGCACTGCTACTATGAGCCACTTTGGGATTGCAGGCCTGAGCCAAACAGGAAGCTGTAATGTGTCTGTGTCCCGTGTCTCTCCAGACTGCGAGGTGGAAGGTCACGTCTAAGGAGGCCCTCCAGCGGATCGGAGAGTACTCCGAAGCAGCCATCACCATCCGAGGGACCTACTTCCCTCCCGGCAAAGAGCCCAAAGAGGGCGAACGTAAAATCTACCTGGCCATCGAGAGTAAGCAGCCGGTCCGCTTATGTTGATGACGTCAGGCCTTCGCCAATGTCTGATCATTTAATATAGTAATTTATTATTGGTTCGTTTTTTTTTTTTTTTTTTTCTTTTTAAATGATGCTTGTTATAACATTTTGGTGTGTCCTGTTGACAGGTGCAAATGAGCTGGCTGTTACGAAGGCCAAGGCTGAAATCACACGGCTCATCAAGGAGGAGCTCATCAGATTAGTAAGTTCTGTCCATGGGATTTACTATTGTTGTTTTTTTAGGATTCTGTCTTCTGAGACATTTCCTTCTATATCGTGTGTGTGTGTGTTGTCTGCATCATCTGTTGAAGTAAAATGTAAATATATATATATATATATATATATATATATATATAATAAAACTTACTGTAATTTGCTTTGTTCTGTTTTTTCCACTTTCTTCTTTTAGCAAAACTCCTATCAACCCACCAGCAAAGGAAGATACAAGGTTTTGTAGAAAGGATTTTGGGCTTGATGGCGATGAAACTTTTCTCCAATGTTTCATATTTGTTCAAGGTGTTTTAGTATATATTTTAATGTTAGAACCTCCCCTTTCCGACCGCCAGTAGTAATTTGTTCTCGTAAAATTCCTTTCTCTTTAAATTGAGAAAGTTTCTCCTTTGTACATGAAGTTGAGATTTGGTTATGATTTTCAGGTCACATGGCACCGTGTATCAGATTTTCATCCTATAATTATAAACCAGCTGGTTAAAATCCAGAATGTTTATTGACTGAAATCTGTGACCTCACAACTTTTTACTGTCCTTATTGGTTACTCATGCAATATTATAATAGCAATAGAGCATCTTTGTTGTTTCTGGTATATTGCTAATATACCATGGCTAAGAGCTGTATGCGGTCACTCTAGGGGCCAGTTACACAGACATGGAATAAACCTAGTCAAGGACTAAAAAAATCAAAATAGAAAACTCCATTGAGCTTGTTTTTTTAAGTACTAGACGAGTATTAATCTGTGTCTGCGAAACCAGACCCATTATATGTGCTGCCTAAGCACTGCCCTCTGCATGGAATATTAGCTTTGTACCAAAACCCCTGGTGCCTTATGGCTTATATATACTGCTGGCAATTTGCCACCATGGCTCAAATGTTGGATCTTATGTTTGGTCTTAAATGTCAAGCAAATTTGATTGTTAGATTCGGTGTTTAGTTACACCTTTGGACGCTTCACTGGTCTACAATGGTCTGAGCAAGTATGGAGTGAACCATCGTTTTTTTATGAACGGCCCTTGAATGATGTAACATGTTTTTACTTTCCATTCGTTCTAAAACCACGTGTTAATAAAGAAAGATAATCTGAATGTTGGTTCGTGCTTGTGGTCAGGATCTTCTCAGTGGTTTTATTTTATAGAGAACTGTTCGTACTGTTTCTGCTCGAGGTTGTGTTTTGATGGGCTACTATAATCTCACTGTACTGACGGTATTGTATCTGAATTACTAGATGAAAACTAGTTATAATTATAGCTAGCCATTTGGATAATAGCGGTATATTTATGTGCTGTAACTTCATTAATAATTTAGTTTAGCCTACTGTGAAAAGTGGTAAATGAAAGAACCTCATATGATTTGCCCTAAATTATTTAGTCTATCAGGACAAGTAATGTAAACTATGTAATGGTTCAATTTCCTACTTCCCTAATAATTGGAGAATGGTGTGTAATGTAGCGTTGCTCCGCGGGAACAGAATGGGCGGAATTGATAATGCAAGGAAAGGGGACGACAAATCCGAATTTACTGGCGTGTTGCTGCAATTCCCTTGAGGAATACCGCGCATGCTCGGACTCCTTTGCCTTATTAATATTTAAGGGCAATGGCTGCGTTTCTCATCTAAACCTCTCCCGCTAAAGAACAGATCTAAAAATACAGAATTCCCTTGCATGTCTGATAACAAAAGGCGTTTTCGATCCTCAAATTATTATCGATCGCCTGTGGACTACGAAAATGGATTGGGCGTAGAATTGGAAGGATCGAAGAGCAGTCTTTTTAACCCTTTCCATTCCATGATACACAAACAATCGAGGTACAGCAATTCCTTAATTACTTTAATTTGCCTGGTTTCATATCATCAAGACGTCATTATGTACAAATATTGGACTACTTCGGCTGAAGACACACGTTATGTCCTAAATGTGTTGTGAGAACTAAGATCGCTTTGTTTCAGGATTGTCTTCAACGTAGAACGAAGAACAGTCGAATATATTGGGCTGAGAAGATGTATGGGGCGCGGGGCTAGTTTTATTTGGGAAGGCTTGTTATTTCAGCGCGAAAAGTCATTATTCCGAACGGGTTAGTGATCTGTCCCCGGGTGCACTGTGCTACACGGAACGGACCGTTATGGTCAAAACAACCCATAAGCAATCGGACAATTCATCATTTGCGCTTTTGAAGAAGTCCGGGACGAGCGTTCCTGAGTCGTTTTGGTCTCGCACTGACCGTGTGCACGAGAACTGTTTTACCTGTCCCGCACACGATACGTGTGTTGTGTCCCATTGTCCTCACCAGCTGAAGATGATGCGTCAGGTGACCAGCAGCAACAACGACTACTGCATGAGCGGCAGGCCGTCGTGCCTGGCGGAGGACGGCCGACATCCCGCCAGTCACTTCGACCTGTGCGCGAGCCAGTCCAACAAGTTCTACCCGGCACCCCTGGCGCCTCCCCTGCAGATGCCCATGCCGCCCCAGAGCACCCTGAAGCCCGTGCCCTGTCAGCGTCAGGGCGGCCTTAGCGAAGCCCACTCCCAGGCCGCGGGCGTCACGAACGGCGAGAGGCCGGAGGACTCCAAGAAGAGCCTGGGCCGGTCCGGGAGGCGCGGGAGGCCCTCGGGGACCACCAAGTCGGCGGGCTACCGGACCAGCACGGGGCGGCCGCTGGGCACCACCAAGGCCGCCGGGTTCAAGACCAGCCCTGGGCGACCGCTCGGCACCACCAAGGCGGCGGGCTACAAGGTCAGCCCCGGGAGGCCCCCGGGGAGCATCAAGACCCTGTCTCGCCTCAACAAGCTGGGGTACGGCCCCAACAAGCTGGGGTACGGCCCGTGCAGTGCCGCCGCCTTCCCCTACACCGCCATGCACAAGGGGGGCCTCTGTGAACCCTCGAGCAAAGACAAGGAGACGAACGAGTAAAGTCACGCTTTTCTACTTTCCTGGTTGTTTTTTGGGGGCTGGTGAGGGGGGGTGGGGGGGTGTAACAGAGGGTGCTGTCAAATAGAGGGTGTGTTCGTGACGTTGTTGTGTGTCTGATGGGCGTGCGACTCGTGGCACTTTGCCCCATCCTCAGTTGGCCAGTTATCCAGGGGGGTATGGGGGGTGCGTTGTGACGGAGATGTGCCAGTGTTGGCTGGTTGTTACTTCACATAACATTTAAGGCCGCCCGTTGTGTCCAGATTTCTATTAAATATTACATTTAATGACGTCAAATATGACTGAAATAGTTTTCCAATAAAAAAAAAAAAAAGGAGATTAAGCATGTTAAAAGAAAGCCTTTATTTGTTTATCGGTAGAATAGTGCTGAATTATTGGTTATTTAAAAATATTAATTAGAGTCCACAAGTTGGCTGGCTATTCTTTTATCTTCTTTTCCTCCTCAGGATTATAACACTACTTTTTGAAGTTTTTATTTTTCTTTCTCACGTTTCTGCATTGGTCACCATTAAATGTATAGATTGAATCAAAATCAATTTACGAGTGTGAGTTATCAGAAAATTCGATTTTACTGGCTGTTTTTGTATCCTGATACTAACAATAAAAAAACAGAACTCTCACTAAATTAGGAGTATTTTTAATATTCACGTCAATTAATCTACTGTACATATAAATGTAAAAGTGGGGTATATTTGCAATGAGAGAAAACAATGCAGATTTAGATCACTGCAGATGGAGTTTGCTTATTATTTGGTGTTATCTGAATTAGTATGATTTGAGATTTTCCTATTACGTTGTCTCTGTAGCTATTTTATACTGTAAAAGGACTTAGCTTAAGGTTGTGAAGATGTTTTGTACTGACATGGGTTCTTTAGTAGCTGAAGTTACCTAGAGTAGAAGGCATCAATGCAACACTTGAACAAGAACCCATACCTAATGGTCTTGACAATAAAACATTTACATAGGGGGTTCTCTTCTGCTCTGTTCGATCAATCCAGCAAAGGAGTAGTTAAGATGGGTGTAACCTTGCTGTACCATTAGGCATTGGAACTATGAACCTCTGCCATTATTGATTTGCTAATTAACTGAACGTGGCACCTGATTGACTACCAGCAAACCCATGATCAAGTCTGACATTTCACAGTTTCCTAGTTCCAACAAGCACATTGAAGTACAAAAGCAGAGGTCTTACAGCAGGAGTCCATGAGGTCCGGAGCCTGCTGGTTTTCTGTTTTACCGCAACATAAATGTCTCCCACTTGGGGTCCCCAGGCCTAAATAAGTCCCTGATTAGAAGGTTGCAAAGAAAAAACGGAAAGGAACTGGTTTGGAGGGCCACAGTGTTTATTCCCCCGGTTTTACAGGCTCACGTTTTCCATTTCAGAGTGATGTTGAATTTATGCTATTGTGTGACCTTGCAGAGAGTGGGCTGGAAAGTAAACCATTATTTGATTTTAACCACTCACAGTAGGCATACCCGTGGCTAACAGGGGTGAATTCAGGGGGAATTGTTCAGCAAAAGGCATGTAGAAAGAAGACAGCACACGTGGAAAAAAATTGCTGCGTGAATTTCATGATTTACATTTGCTTACTGTGAACATGGCCTATTGCCCTGCTGGGTAGAGGCTCATGCAGTGGTCTTTGTGTGTTGCTGTCATTGTTGGTTTTGAAACACACCAGAAAATACCAGCAGTGTTCCTCATGGAAAGAGAACATTCAGTCCTTTTCATTGGGTTCCTCTCACACTAAACCAAATAATGTATTTCCCATTTGATTTTCTTATTTGCATTGTAATTTCAAATTCAAGAATAATGTGACACTAAAGTTAAGCTCTACATGCTACTTTGTGAATCCAACAAAATAATACAATTTACATGCAGTTACAAAATATAGGCTTATGTGCTTTTGTAAATATCCAAAGCATTTACTGAGACTTTCTTGTCTTCTTTTTATTCTAGTTTTTATAATTTCTATTTTTACCTCAGAGCATGGATAGTGGTCAGCTATCCTTTCATGTCTATTTTCAGTGCAATAATCTGCTTCACATTGTATGATGTGTTATATGTTCTATTACAAGCTTCAATACCATTTCTGTTCGGTATTCTGTCATGTCTGTTATTGAAATCTGTATAGGCACTCCAAGAGCCTGTTTGACCATTGGAGAGATTAATTGCATTTGGATGTAAAAGAAATTATTCATTTGAATAATTAATAGGATGGCTTACAGTAATTTACCACTCTGCTCCATTCAACCTAGAGTGTTTATAATCTTAACCAAAGAGTCCAATGTTTTATGCCTTCGAGCTCAAGCTTTTCAAATGAGTGCATGCTTGTGTAGTTCATGACAAATTAGAATCCTCTAACATAACTAACTTATAAAGGGATAAAGCACTTATTTATATATGCTAAATTTACTGCAGGTATAAACCATATAATAATGCTAATTATTTTCTTTTGGAAATATTTAGAAGAACTTGTCAACATTGCTTTGGGAAATCCTTGAACACCTTTGAAAAAAAATAGGAGCAGTGCTCAAGTTTCACTGTTTTCAATGACGGTACAAAAAAAGCTAAGAGCTTTTCTCTTTGTATTTTGCATTTCTATACATTCAAATGCCTTTTATGTGGTGCCTTTGTAGCAACCTTTAATATAACATTCACAGTTTATTGTCATATTGTACTCACAATATTATAATGGTATGTGTATTATTACGTGTAGGGTAACTTTATACCCCCTCCACTGCTATCTGCTTCTTATTGAAATTTGGCAAAACAATGTTTGGTAAGAAACATTAATATAATATTAGGACATTATTGCGTTGTTTTAAGGTATGATTGTTAAAATGTTACAATCATCTTTGGTATATGGGGAATAATCCTGTCATTCAAAATGACTACATAAATAAAATTCTATATATTTAAAATACACTGCTCAAAACATTTTGGGGAACACATAATCATCACTGTATTACACCAAGTCAATTAAACTTTAGGGCTTTGAGTCTGTCCAGTTTGGAAGCATAAGCATTGTCAATGTCCGCTGTTTTGGTTTAAGTAAAAGTCACAACAGGTGCAATGGAGATGCAACAACAAGACAACCACAAAGGGGCAATGGTTGTCTAGTCTTGCTAGTGTCCTTGTCACTACTGGTGGCATGAAGCAGTGCCTTTCAGGTTGCGCAGGTAGTCCAGCTCCTTCACGATGGCACATCCATACGTGCTGTTGCAAGAAGGTTTCCTGGGTCTCCCAGCACAGTCTCAAAAAGCATGGAGGAAAATGCCGAAGACGGCCGTTCAGGTTCACACTGAGCACGTGACAGACGTGAAAGAGCCTGGAGACGCCGTGGTGAAAGTTATGCTGCCTCATCATTCAACATGACCGGTTTGGTATAAATTCATATATTCCGTTCGTCGAGACCCCAGGTGTGATTTATGTGTTCCCTTAATTTTTTGGAGCAGTGTGCATAGAAATTTGTTTGTAAACACAAAGTTTGTATTAAATATTATTGCATTCTGTATGAATCAAAGTTACTCATGCCTTTGAGTGAGTTGCACTTCAAAAATAGTATGTTTTGAAAATGTATCTTGTAAACCTTAATTCTACCAGTGTAGGATAAAATTAATGGCTTCAAAAGTGTTTTTTACCCATTGCAAATGTATTATCATTGTTATGAATGTTAAACTGTGCAGAAATTGTTTCATTACTGTTATAGTAAATTTAGATCCATATATTGACCTCACTGGCATTTTACAAATGCACGTGATTACAAATACACAGTTCTTTCTAAATCAGTCATTCAAAGGAAATGTTAGGCACAGTTATGACCTTGTGTCACTATGATAGGAATTTGTATTCTCTTGTTTTACTCTCCCTGCATGATTGTTACGTGTTGAAAGTTGTGTAATAAAATAATTATAATAAACACGTTTTGGTTATGTTACAAGGTCCGTCTTGTTTCTAGGCATTGCAATATAGCCTACATATGGGGAAAACAGATGCTTTACTTCATAATAAAAACATTGCAATAACCTGTTGACAAATGCGAAGCGACGCTTAGCGTCATCGTAACGTGTTATTGACCCGGAAGTTTTCCAAATGTGCATCGCTTGACATTCCAACAGCAACAGAAGAATTTGTTCCGCTTAACATATTCAATCAAAATGTACCTAGCTACACATTTCGTCGTATCTAGTAGCTAATGTACTTATGTAGCAAATCGTTATTATGTCGAGATTATTAAGGAGACTCGTGTTGACACGTATATTGTGGCTCACGCTTTTTGTTTCTGTAATAGAGAAAGCGTCGTCAATAACAGCGGATGGTAAGAATTGAAGTGAACACAGCTGTTATTTGGCTCTACAGCTTTCAGTTAGCTGACGTTAATACAGTATTGTAGCTAGTTGTGGATACGTTTGCGTTAAACTGAAGCCAGCAAAGTTGAGTAGTTACAGTACATTTAACAGATTTAAGTAATAATTTTACGTTACAAATTATTTGTGCTGGATATTTACGCTATATTTGGTCGTATTTCACAAGCAACCACATTCAGTATAGAACGGTATTTTGTATTTGTATTCTGGCTCTAATTAGTTCTATCTTGCTTAAAGTGACTGTATTATTCTTGAGACCAGCTGGCAGTAAAGCCAGTAAATTGATTCCATATAGTTGGTTCCAAGGTCACACAGCTAAAACCATGTTTGATATTGTTTCTTTTGCAGATAACGACGAGCTACCAGAATTCAAGTTCTCTGAGGATGTTGGCACCGACATTGAAAATAGTCCCAAGTTTGTGGGAATGGAGGATCTTGAGTCTCAGCCGAAGAGGCAGTACAAGACTGCAGAGATCGCAGATGCAGTAATGGGAACGGAACGACCTGTTAACCCAACAGGTATTGAGTCCCTGATCCCCAAGAATGTGAAAGACTTTCAGGCTGGGTTCTCGCCACCCTGCGACGACGAGGCAAAATGTCCCTCATCTTTTCCCCAAGAGGAATCTTCGGAGTTGAAAAATACAGAACCCATGGAGCCGGTCCAATTGGAAATGGTCCACGTAGACGTCATGGCTAACGAAGAGCATAACTCCACAGAAAACACAAAGACTTACAAGGTGAACTGTGATCAAAGGAACATCACAGGGTTGAACCACTTCACAGTGCAGGTCCTAAACGCCTCACAGGTAAATCAGATGGGTTTGTTTCCTTGGTTGGACCCACTGCCTTGATACAGGAAATCCTGCCGTACACCTCAAAGATAACTGGTTTTAATACTTTTGTCCAATGGGATTTGCACTCTTACAGGACTTGATGGAGTTCCTGAATGTGAACAGCACAGAGTGCTCTCTGGTCCTGTTCTTTACCACCTGGTGCAAGTTCTCGGCCAGTCTAGCGCCTCACTTCAACGCGCTGCCCAGGGTGTTCCCTGGCATGCACTTCCTAGCCCTGGATGCCTCCCAGCATAGCAGGTAAGTGGCAACACTGCTTGTAACCACTGCATTGCTCACCAACCCGGATCTAGTTGGACTTATGTGAAATGGCTAGCTAGTTAGCGGTGTAAGCTAGCAGCGTTAGCATCACTCGAGACCCGGAAGTAGTAGTTTCCCTTTCTCTCCGTTGGTGGCAATGCTTTGTGGGTTACTGGTGGCTGTGACCAGAAGGTCCCTGGTTTGAGGCCAGTTACAGTAACAGTGTAATTGTTAATGTAATTCAATGAGATGTGTTTTGGTTTTATACCTGTGTGCTTTTGGAGCCTAAGAACCTAGGTTTGTCTCTCTCCAGTCTGTCCACACGATTTGGAACTGTAGCCGTTCCCAACATCCTCCTATTTCAAGGTGTGAAACCGATGGCCAGATTCAACCAGACCGACAGAACCCTGGAGACTCTGATGTCTTTCATTGCTAACCAGACAGGTATGCAAAAACAAAACCCCAAACACATCAGTTTGTCGCCACGTTGAACAGGGTACCTAATATTTCATTGAACGGGGTACCTGAAGATTTGTTTGCGAAGTGTAATTGGGTCACAGTTTAGCCTAAACCCACCTGACTTGGTGCTGTACTGCCTGTCAGGTGCTGTACTGCCTGTCAGTGTGCATCACTTACTTGCTAAGGTCATAGGCCACAGCATCACCGGGGGACAGCCATCTACCCTCACTGCAGCACTACAAAACCTGTTGAACCCAGCAACTATACGAAAATGAAGAAACATTCTGTCAGTCTGAACGTAGTAAATCTGGGAATTACAGCTCTGGAAAAACACAAAAGGCCATTACACCTTTTTTTTTCCTTTGCACATAATTTGAAGAGGAAAGTTTTGAGGGAGGAACAGAAGGGTTCAACTCTTTAATTGAACCCTTCTGTTCCTAACTTAAAATGTATAGTATTTTTTTTCAAGTTTTTTGGAAAGGAAAGAAGATGGGGCTTTGGTCTGTTATTTTTTCCAGAGCTGTATAATCAATTGGGACCACGACACTCAGATGTATATCATTATTTTAGTTGTCATTACCTTGTTTGACTGAAACCGGTGGGCACAGATTTTGCATATACAAATTCTTTTACATTCAATATTAAAATAATTACAACTGTAATTCAATCTGACTTCCCAGGTTTTGAAGTAAGCCCAGATCACAATGTAACAGACGAAGACCTTTCTGGACCTCTTCCCAATGTCCCAGTGAAAAGTATTGATTGGCTTCTGGTGTTCTCCATTTTGTTTATTTCCGGCTTCACCACGTACGCCATCCTACGGACCGACAGCATCCGCTGGCTTATCCCAGGCCAGGAGCATGAACACCAGGACTAGTATACAACTCACAGATTGTTAGCACAGTGACTGGAGGGCTTCTCAATGCCTGAGTTGTTGGACAAAATGCTGGTTAATTTGGGCCTGTATTCACAAAGAGAGTGTTACAGAGAGGGTCTGATTGCAATATCTTTGTACCAATTCTGAACATTGGCCTCTGAAAAATATCTGATGTGCAAGTATCTGTGAATGTTCAAAAGACCAATTAATGGAAAAACTAAATCTGAATTGATCTACCAGCTGTAAAGGCAACATAAACTAATCTTTTCCATTTCTGATAAATGGTGATCTCGGATTAGTTTTACTGCTCTGAGGTGTGGCAGATTTTTTGTTCCCGCTAAAGGGTCATTTGGTCCAAAGACCAGAATTACACTGTTTTAGTTACAGATCGCATCACATGGATCCAGCCGAAATGTAACTTGTGCTTTTGACCCTAATCCTCCAAACTGGACCGGTGCAAGGAGCTACCATATGAGGCGTTTGGGGAACAATGAGTATCATCTGTCCTACTCAAACACAGAGTAACATTCATCAATTCGCCTGTTCGGGGGAACAATCTAGCAATCTTTCCGTTACAGGTCAAATGCTCAAAATACTGCCTGCAATTAAATACCAGTCATTGGACACGTATGTAAGTACATTAACCTTGATCAGCACTGATACTCGGGGCCAAACCCAGATGGATCTTTAAGTCAAATACCCTATGCTCTTGTACCCTACGATCTTAAAGGATTTGATAGTCAGATCTCCACAAGTTTGTATAAAGAAGGGTTTAAGGGTGCATTTTAGATTTGGTATACTGACGAACAAGATTAGGGGGACAGATTAATCTCCTGCTCTAATGGTTGTTGGCCTGAAATACAGCTTTCAATGTAATGTACATATTTCTTGGGTTAGTAATTACCTCTCAGATATTTGAATACACATTTTAGAGTGACCTGTTGTTCATTTGCAAATGTTTGATGGAATTGTGATTAAATACGTTTATGTGACACGTTGTTTCCTCTTGTCTGAATTGTGTTTGTTTAAATGCAGTGTGAATTTCGCGGATATTGGAAGAATATGGGGGCAATGGCAGTGGAGCATTTCTGATCAGGCAATCTCGCAGGCAGCCATTGTTTTCTATGGTAGACTACCTGGGCTGTGGCGGGTTAGAGCTGTTAACTTAATGGTATTATGCACAGGTTAATGTTTACCCTCAGGGCTAGCAGTATATGGCCGTGTTCTTTCCCGAGACTGGCCAACTTCATACTGCCAAAATATACATCTAACATGGTAAGTATGCCTACTTTACTGGAACATTGGATACAATTAGCAATGTGTAGTCGGGTTACAGCGTCAACAATCGGACTTCCAAACTGACGGCTCAGACCTATCATCAAATGCAACGGTCACAAAAGTGTCAGTTATGTATTTTTATCCAAACGCTACAATAGTTATATTATAGTTATTTTAACTCGGTCCGTTGATATACTTTGATAGGCAACATGTATCGTGCTTTAATCTATACGATGTCAATGCATCGTTACATTATCGTAAACGTCCATATGCGCACATGTAGATCGTCTAATCTAATGCACCCCTTCCATTTACATTTTGTGGAAAAACCGTGATTGTAGTGGCAGCATCATCTACTTAAGACATTACTACTACTACTATTCTACTTGAAACATTGTATAAAAGGTTTTTTGTGTGAAAGCACAATTTAAAATGTGAAATGTTTTCTGGTTTGTTGATCACTGGAAGTAGTCCGTGTTGCCAGATTGCATTGACAAATAGGTTATTGTAGCCAATCGATTGCACGTTGTCACGCCGCGTCACGGTAAGTTGGTAGGGAAGAAAGGCAGGGTAGAATCGCAAAACGGTGAATGTCTTGAACAAAATGCGCAATGTCACGACCTTAACTAGAAGATAGTTACAAAGATTTTCACGTCGGAAGAGGTTTTTGATGTTCTCGTCATTTATGCTAATGTTTGGTTTTTGCGCAAGCTCCTAATAAACGATCTTTTCATTAATAAAAAATAGCATCCTCCCCCCCAAAAACTTGGGCTATATCCATTGATGAGACAAAATATGATCTGCCTAATATGCTGTTGGTCCTTCTCGTGGCCGCAAAACGGTACCAGCCACACTCCCTCCACCGGCCTTGGCTTCTACCAACAGCGCATCCTAATGCCATCACGACCTCGGGAAAAGGGCGAGTGCACACGCGGCCGTCTATGTGATGTAAAAGAAAGCCGGACTTTCCTCCACAGCTCCGAGGTCCGTTATAGGCACTTGTTTGTCCCTCGGACCACTGTGGGTTGACCCCTGCGGACTTGGAAGACACCCCATAGACCTCGGACCCCCATAACTGTTTTCTGTTGTCAAAGTCACTCGGGTTTTTAAACCTGGCAATTTCTCTTGCATCCAACACATTGACTACTGGAACCGATGGTTCACTTACCATCTAATCTGCCCAGGCAATGGAGATGATCAATGTTACTTGCTTCACCTGTGAGGGGTCATTCCGTCAGTGTATATGATGTGCCAATTTTGGGGAACATGCATGTTTGCACAGACGTGAACCACTGAAATATCTCATATAGGTAAGTATTCAGACCTTTTCCCATTACATTAGGAATTGAGCTGTGATGCGTCCTCTGTCCTTTCATTATTCTTATTGGGTCTACAACTTGACTGGAATCCATTTGTGGCTAGTTTGGTTGATTTGGCTTCATTGAAGAAAGGCACACCTGTCAATATAAGGTCCCACAATTCACAGTGTATGCCTGAGCAAAATCCACAGCATCCACTTGAAGGAAATCTATAACTTCTGACATCTGGGGAAGTTTATCCAAAAATGTCATGGCATTCAAAGTTCTCTGCAGCGCAGTGGGCTCCATCATTGTGAAAGTACGAAGACTCTCACTTGTGGCCCAGCCAAAGCCCGGACCTGAAGACTATTGAACATCTGTGGGGAGATCTGAACATTGCAGAGAACTTGAGAGGGTCCGCAAGGAAGGGGAGAAGAGGCCCAGACACAGCTGTGCAAAGCTGGTAGAGGTATACTCAAAGATTTCAAGGCTTTTCTATAAAATACTGAATAATGGTTCATATGAGTTCATATGCACATGAGATATTCACTCCCAAGAAATGTGCACATTTCCAATAAACGTTTTGGTGTTTTGTGTGTAGGTTTTTTGCAACAAAAAAAAAATCAATTAATTTGATTGAATACAGCGTCAGGCTTTTCAAATGGACAACAATCTATAATCGTTTTCTATGTGACCAGAGGTCTCCTTTAACTTTAACTCCAACTTGAAGCAGGTCACTCTTTGTCCTAGACTTACAGCGCGGCCTATTGATAACATTTTCTGTGCACGTAAAACAGATGCAAAGTCATTGAAGTTTCCTTCTTCCCCAAGTTGTGTTTGGCTGTACTGTTTGAAGAACAAAAAACGGGCAAAATATGCCGTACGATGCCATGGTAGTGATTTTTTCTTTCCAGCAGGTGGCGCACTGACGTTGCTCATTGCACAGCATAGTCTTAGCTGTTTTTCATGCAACCCTCGTTCATTCCTCGAACGTTTTTGACGCAAATTGTTAGCTCAAACTGAATTTCTATTGGGCATATCCATCGAGGTACCCTCTTCTGCTTTGAAGACGGGATCAACAATGCTACTCAATATTTAAAAAAATGTGCTGTGTTGAGCCAGATGCGTCTGTCTGTAAACATGTCAGTCTGTCTGACTTTCTGCCATTACAGCTTGTCGTCTTTAATTAACGTTCCGAAGTTGTCATCTCGTTTGGATACTGAACATTCAACTTTTAATTTATGTTGTTTTAAAATTAACTAACGTTGTACTCTCTCCGCCCCCAGTCCTCCAGTGCCCACTGGCTGCCTCCAGCTGACAGAGAACAACTGCTGATGGAGCTGAAGGCCACTGGCTGGGTGGAGGTGGAGGAGCGGGATGCCATCTACAAAGAGCTTCACTTTAAAACCTTTAACCAGGTGTGTGTCTTCAGCATTTGCGTTTCTGTGGCGCTTTTCCCACCTCAGACGTTAACACACACACACACACTCCCTGGTACTCCACCCACCGTACCCCGACCCCAAGCCCCAACCGCTGCGTGGGTTTGTGGCCACACCGCCGGGCGGAAAGATCGCACAACATCGCCGGCTTGTTTTTTTTTTATTCCATTGCAACCTTTCCCACCGTGGCGGAGAACGGCTCAGGACGTAGCTTCCCGGGTTGGTCATTTTTTCCATGATCCACTTATATTGTCAATATGAATCAATGGTCCCTGATCTCCTGTGGGATGCAGAGCTACTGGCAACAACCGTTGGTGTATCCATGTATCAGCATGTTATTCCAGGTGACACCCACTGCTGTTCCACCTACAGTGTTTCTCCTCCACCGCCCACGGTAGTCATGGCTACATCTATCCCGGAGGGTTCTCAGCTCAAGGGCAGGTGTGGCGGTGGTGTTTCGAAGTCGGGGTCGTGACCTTCGTTGAGGTGATGCGGGGACTGCTTGATGGGTTGCCCGTCAATTATTCACGTGTTTATTTTATTCCTAATTTTATTAACAAAAATCCCAGTAAATATTGTTTCATGGCATAATATATCTACGTTTTCTGAGAGAGATGATTTGAAAAATATTTGTACATTAATTTATTGTCTTATTTTTCTGCCACAACAGACATGAAAGGTTCTCACCAATTTTGGCACTGGTAGGGGCCTAACCCTAACCCTGGTAGGGGCCTAACCCTAACCCTGGTAGGGGCCTAACCCTAACCCTAACCCTGGTAGGGGCCTAACCCTAACCCTGGTAGGGGCCTAACCCTAACCCTAACCCTGGTAGGGGCCTAACCCTAACCCTGGTAGGGGCCTAACCCTAACCCTAACCCTGGTAGGGGCCTAACCCTAACCCTGGTAGGGGCCTAACCCTAACCCTAACCCTGGTAGGGGCCTAACCCTAACCCTAACCCTGGTAGGGGCCTAACCCTAACCCTAACCCTGGTAGGGGCCTAAGAAATTCAGACAAAATAGAAGCAGTCCTCAGAACTCACTGGTAAAGACAAATGGACAGATTTGGGTTGAGTTATACGCCTTAGCTAGGGACTTCCACTGTGTGTGTGTTTCCCCCCATGAGGACTAACTGGTTACATAGACCAGTGGTGTGTGTTTCTCCCCATAAGGACTAACTGGTTACATAGACTAGTGGTGTGTGCTCCTCATAAGGACTAACTGGTTACACAGACCAGTGGTGTGTGTTTCTCCTCATAAGGACTAACTGGTTACATAGACCAGTGGTGTGTGTTTCTCCCCATAAGGACTAACTGGTTACATAGACCAGTGGTGTGTGTTTCTCCCCATAAGGACTAACTGGTTACATAGACCAGTGGTGTGTGTTTCTCCCCATAAGGACTAACTGGTTACATAGACCAGTGGTGTGTGCTCCTCATAAGGACTAACTGGTTACACAGACCAGTGGTGTGTGTTTCTCCTCATACGGACTAACTGGTTACATAGACCAGTGGTGTGTGTTTCTCCCCATAAGGACTAACTGGTTACTCAGACCAGTGGTGTGTGTTTCTCCGCATAAGGACTAACTGGTTACATAGACCAGTGGTGTGGGCTCCTCAGAGGGCTATGGATTTGTTACGTGCGGATCAGGCGATGCACAGCTGGCGTAGTTGCCATCGGAAACTGACAAATGCGTGTGTATTGGAGCTGATTGGTTGCAGGTGCTGTGATGTATTGGCTTTTGGACCCGCTTTTTAACCATGTCTGGACTGTGTAAACCCACTGAGTATGGGATGTTTCTAAATCAAACCATGTTCATAATCCTTAATGTCTGTGTATCGAAACACATTGTAGGGAATTGTTTAGATAAAACAAAGGAAGCTTTGCAATCAGTCCTATTTCATTGGTTTTAGAGTGGCCTCATAGTTGTTTTTTAACCTACCAGTGTTACACGTTATTGAAATGTGTTGTTTTCTCTCTGTGTGTGTGTGTGTTGACCACATTGTGGGCTTCGTGTGAAATGTATATTTCACCAAAGCAATTCTTCATATCTTAAAAATTAAGTGTCCTACCTAAGATTATTTTTGGGGAAGATATCTTCTGAAAAGCCCTTCTGTGTTTACACCGAAAGATGAAGTGCAGAGTTGTTGTGTGGTGACCCCCCTGGAAAAGTCTTCCCCCCAGAAACATCCACTCTTCCTTCGCTTCTTCACGTGCCCGTGTCCTCAATGTTCCCAAAAGTAAATACGCTTAAAAAATACATGTTTTATTTTTACTGATTTTCGTAAAAAGAAAACAGCGGATTATCCAAGAAAACGATAAATGGTCTTATTTGCATATTTTCTTACAATATTTGAGGGAGCACTCTTTAGAATGTTTAGTCCACATGGAAAATGAATGGGTCCAGGGAGATGGGGTGTTAGGGATACTACAATTAATGCAAACTGAAAGTTTAAATGGGAAATTATTTAGGTACTTATTTAGGTACTTTTTCTACAATTTTGTAGAAAGTCTTCTGGGCATTTATGATAGTAGTTCAGTAAGATCTTACAAATGGCCCCTTTTAGAGAACATGTGAATGTAAAAAAAAAGGTTACATTATTAAATATAAATAGACAAAATGAGGCAGGTTGGAGCCTGAATGTTGATTGGCTGTAATTCTTGGTATATGAGACTGTATGACATCAAATATATTTTGCAGTTACAAATTGTGTTGGTAACCGGTTGTATCACGGCTAAGTTGCACTTACATACCGATATGTTTTTAGGTAATCATTCTGTCCATTTCCTAACCTCTTGTTCTTTTAATATTTTGAACAATTGATTTTGAGTCTGGGTTTTGTAAATCGTGTTCCGTGCGGTGTGTATTTAAACTGGTTTTTAATGGTGCATGTACACGGAAAACAAACCCCTCCTAACAAAACAGACAAGAAGATGCAATAGAAAATCTAAAGCTTTCACTAGGCCCATTTTATATTGTTTTGTAATTGGTCTTCTTTTTGTTCATCCAGACTTGCAGATGTAAACTGTTGAATCTCAAGGCCACTTAGTGGACATCCGTTAATCCAGTGGTTAGTTGTTTTAGCCCCTAACATACTCTGTTCTTACACTTCCGTGTTTGAAGTTGAGGGCCGGGCTCTGACCCCCCCCCCCAGCTGCCTCTCGGACTCTGAAGCCTCTCCTCTTACCAGCACACGTCGCAGCTTATTAACGAGAGGCAGAGCAGAGGGGCATTTGGCAGCAATTGGGGTTTCGATCAGAATGATTTCTTTCACAAACAATAAAATTGGTTAAAATGTTTCATCTGCTTGGGAAACCACTAACAG
>JACXGK010002308.1:19173-38341 GCA_016801125.1 Novumbra hubbsi | reverse complement strand
CCCCCCCCCCCCCCCCCCCCCCCCCCCAAACCCGCTCATTCCCCATATTCTCTTATGTATGTTGTAAATCTGTGTTGTAACTTTTCTTCGTTGCTGTGCCTCTTTCTTTTTACCGGAGGGCGATTGGGGATGAAGAATGACATGCTGGCTGATTTCCATTCGGCACTTATCTCCAAGTGATGGACCGGGAGAAATCAGATCTCCATGAGTTTATAATGAGGGTCTCAAATCCCCTTTTCCGTAAGGGTCTCCGTTCTACACTGGGCCTCTGGGGGGTGCTAGTATTTCGCCCATCGCTGGCGTTTGTAAAACAGAGAAGTCACTCAGTGAACAAGTATACCACTCAGATGCCAAGTGGGAATCAACAAGCCTGGGGGAGGTTACGTTTTGTGTTTATTAGTTTGATTGGAGCAGCTTGTGGAAGGGTTGTCAAAACAATAGCGGTCATTAACCTGTAGCGATGTAGGGTGTGGTGGGTTTCGTTTGAACCGGTCGGAGAAAGTAAACTTTTCTGAAGTTCATTTTGAACAGGACCTTTTGTTTGTGGTCCACCTGTTCTTCGTCGAGGAGTGAGTGGAAGATTGATATGTGACAGTGTCTTAATGTCTGAATTTAAGACGAGAGATCCTCGGTAGCTACTTCGGTTCTACGGCTTGGACTACAACGTGGGGTCCGCTTAACATTCTGCCATCTACCAGAAACACAAAGTCTCAATAACTGGCCAACTGTGTCCTGAATAATAATAAATAAATCAATAATTTTCTATCTCTCTCACTCTTACTCTCACACATCCAAAGCTCAGTTACAGTACCGCACTATATTGGGAATATCATCACCTGTGAGACACAGTAACCACCTGATACAATCAATCAGTTTCCATTCAGGACACGTCAGGAAGCGCCACTGCCCAACTGCCAACTCGTATGAGACGTGGTCTCCATTTTCTCTCGGCCAAGGAGACAAAGTTCAGAAACATACATTGTTTGTCATCAAGGAGGTCATCTCAGTAGGGTTCAATAAGTGGCACGTCCAGACTGTAATTTGTATGGTTGGCTACACAGCGAAACGCCTTTACACTCCAAACCAAAATAATTTACTAAGATGTAACTTCCTACTAAGGCAATGGTAAGGACACCCTATGCCCTAATAGCTTGTATTGCCTCCTTTGGCCTCATAATACACTTTATGTCCAGATATACCTGACGTCTCTCTATCTGTGGCCAGACTGATGTACTGTTAATGCCACAACCTCTGTATTTCAACGTGACCTGCCAACGGCCCTTGGTTTTCTCACCGGCGCTCTCGGGGTGTCTTGAACACGTTCAGAAAAGGGCGTTAAAATGTGGCCCAGGGTTGTCCAGGACTGGCGGCCTCCGGAGCACTGGCAACGCAGCCTCGGGTTTGAGGCTCTCTGCTGCCTGGCAAAGCACCAGAGTGGGTATTACACTGGATGTGACGTAGATGAGTGTGCCCTTCACTCACGTCCGTGACCCAGGCAGGCCCTTCTACTTGGGATCCAGGGGATTCCCTCAGCCTGTCAGCACAGATCCTCTTCATGCCCCGGGTCCGCTCTCTGTACCAGCCGATCCCCTTTTCATGTTCCGAGGGCCTCCCTCCTCCCGAGCCTCTCCTCTCTTGTTACGGGCCTGGCTCTGCTTGTGTTAACTCAGTTGTCCTACAACTAAAACTGAGCCCCCTGGAGAAACCAAACTCCCCCGGGCCATCTCTCTCTCTCTCTCTCTCGCTTTAAATGAGCTGCAGTCCGGCGGCTTGTCTGTGTACATTCCTAACCCCCCCCCCCCTTTAAATGGGAATGTGAGGCGTTCATCCATTGATCTGGCCTGTGTTTGTGAAACGACTGCAGGGGAACTGCGAGGTGTGTCGCCCCTTGCCGAGGGTTAGATTATCAGGCCATCAGTCTTGGTATGCCAAGATGGCCTTGACGCCTGCTGTCTGCTGAGAAGCCAGTGTCTTGTTATAACCTTGTAGTGGGAAGGGGCTTGGTGACATGGCTCAAACGCCACATGTAGGAATTACCCAGCGGCCTACGTGGATAGGAATTGGCGTAGCATGAAATTGGGTTGGCTAAATACTATTTGGGTCACCGTTTTTCAGAGGGTCAAGGACACACTGCTCTTTTTGTCAGAGTCGTAGATTAGCACCTTCATCCCGGAAGTTTCATTGAAAACATTACCCTCCTGGGAATGTTGATTCCAGGGGATTTGTATGGCTCATGTAACGTGACGTGTCTTGTGAATGCCTTGACTGCAAAACGCACTGTTGAGGTACTACATGGTACCTGTTTTTTTGTTCTTCTTTTTGTTAACCGTTTTTATTCAAATATTAAAGGGCGAGCCGCCATGACAGCCAATTATCAGACAAGGGAAAATTTCTGCAATCATAGATAAGGGATTTTTTGTGGTCAAAGCAAAACAACAATAAAGTATAAAATAATAACCACTGTAATGATACTTGTAGTAGTAGTAGTAATAATAATAATAATAATAATAAAGAAGAAATATATTTTCTAAGTAAACAGGGTAAACCCATACATCAGCCATAACATCATGACCACTGACAGGGGAAGTAAATAACACTGGCAATCTCGTCATTATGGCACCTGTCACTGAATGGGATATATTAGGCAGCAAGTGAACCTTTTGTCCTGAATGTTGATGTTAGAAGCAGAAAAATGGCCAAGAGTAAGGATCTGAGTGACTTTAACAAGGGCCAAATGGTGATGGTTAGACGACTGGGTCAGAGCATCTCCAAAACTACAGTTTTTGTGGGATGTTCCTGGTCTGCAGTGGTCAGTACAAATCAAAAGTGGTCCTAGGAAAGAAAAGCGGTGAACTGCCGACAGAGTCTTGGGCGGCCAAGGCGCATTAATGCATGTTTGTAGCGAAGGCTGGCCCGTGTGGACTGATCCAACAGACGAGCTACCGTAAAAAAGTGAATGCTGGTTCTGATAGCCGCTGACCAGTCATGCCTTGACGGTTCAGGGCTGTTTTGGCAGAAAAAGGGAGACTTGCACTATTAGGCAGGTGGTCATAATGTTATGGCTGATCGGGGTATATGCATATACACCGTGTCTTTCTCTGTGTCCTAGCTAGCCAGGCATAGAAGCTCCAAACCTATCTAGCATGTTAAGGTGGTGTTCGTTAAGTAGATCCATTGGTTTCGGTAAAATCACGCCAGTCGGCACCGAAGCCCTGCTCCGTGTGTCCCGCCTCCATGTAGCGCCTCGTCTCATCGTTGTGTGATTCCTGGAAGTTTCCTAGATTTGTTTTGATCCCTGGGCTACCACACAGACCACCAAGTGTACTGTGCTATATACATGTATACCCAGCATCCACAAGATCGCGGACCAGAAAGGGGAGCCCGACCGCAAGCTGCCCGGTGATTCAAGCCCAACCGACGAGCCACATGCGCAGGCAACGCTCTTCGGGCATGAGAGCGCCTGCTCTTCGGGCATGAGAGCGCCTGCTCTTCGGGCATGAGAGCGCCTGCTCTTCGGGCATGAGAGCGCCTGCTCTTCGGGCATGAGAGCGCCTGCTCTTCGGGCATGAGAGCGCCTGCTCTTCGGGCATGAGAGCGCCTGCTCTTCGGGGCGACGATGTGCTCTTGATCCCCATCACTGACGTGAGGGTTTTTGCAGGGTGGTGTGGCAGGATGCGGACCAAGGGCATGAACCAACCAGGCAGCAACCTCTCCCCCCTGCGTGTCCATTATACCGGCAGGTTTTGAGCAGGCCGCCGTGGTCCCCGCGCCTGGTGGTGTGTTGCCATGACAACCGTCTCTCCATCAGCATCAATAGGACTTAGTAGCTGATTGTGTTCTGCAGAATATAAGTGCCTATACACAAGCTGAGTTTTACGTTTCTTGAGGTAACGATCTGTCATGGTCCACCCACACATCCAGACATTTAAGAAGAAGTGTCTATCCTCCTTCTGAGATATCCTCAAGAAGTTCAAACACTGCAAAATGAAGACCATATTCACTGGCACTGTCCCAGCTGTATCTCTGGTATGGGGTTGCATCACCCTGGACCGCAAGGCACTTTGGAGAACAGTCTGAAGCCAAAGTTCATCCCTGGGGCAGAGCTCCTTGCCATTCAGGACTTATTCAGGAAAATAGGTCTGGGATAGTAAAACACATGCTAACATGGACACGCGCTAACATAGATACAGTGGGGCAAAAAAGTATTTACTCAGCCACCAATTGTGCAAGTTCTCCCACTGAAAAAGATAAGAGGCCTGTAATTTTAATCACAGGTACACTTCAACTATGACAGACAAAATGAGAAAAAAAATCCAGAAAATCACATTGTAGGATTTTTTATAAATTTATTTGCAAATTATGGTGGAAAATAAGTATTTGGTCACCTACAAACAAGCAAGATTTCTGGCTCTCACGGACCTGTAACTTCTCATTTAAGAGGCTCCTCTGTCCTCCACTCGTTACCTGTATTAATGGCACATGTTTGAACTTGTTATCATTATGAAAGACACCTGCCCACAACCTCAAACAGTCACACTCCAAACTCCACTATGGCCAAGACCAAAGAGGTGTCGAAGGACACCAGAAACAAAATTGTAGACCTGCACCAGGCTGGGAAGACTGAATCTGCAATAGGTAAGCAGCTTGGTGTGAAGAAATCAACTGTGGGAGCAATTATTAGGAAATGGAAGACATACAACTTTTTGGTAAAAACTCAACTTGTCGTGTTTGGAGGACAAAGAATGCTGAGTTGCATCCAAAGAACAACATACCTACTGTGAAGCATGGGGGTGGAAACATCATGCTTTGGAGCTGTTTTTCTGCAAAGGGACCAGGTCGACTGATCCGTGTAAAGGACAGAATGAATGGGGCCATGTATCATTAGATTTTGAGTGAAAACCTCCTTCCATCAGCTAGGGCATTGAAGATGAAACGTGGCTGGGTCTTTCAGCAAGACAATGATCCCAAACACACCACCCGGGCAACGAAGGAGTGGCTTCGTAAGAAGCATTTCAGGGTCCTGGCGTGGCCTAGCCAGTCTCCAGATCTCAACCCCATAGAATATCTTTGGAGGGAGTTGAAAGTCTGTGTTGCCCAGCAACAGCCCCGAAACATCACTGCTCTAGAGGAGATCTGCATGGAGGAATGGGCCAAAATACCAGCATTAGTGTGTGACAACCTTGTGAAGACATACAGAAAACGTTTGACCTCTGTCATTGCCAACAAAGGGTATACAACAAAGTATTGAGAAACTTTTGTTATTGACCAAATACTTATTTTCCACCATAATTTGCAATTAAATTCATAAAAAATCCTACAATGTGATTTTCTGGATTTCTTTTTCTCATTTTGTCTGTCATAGTTGAAGTGTACATATGATAAAAATTACAAGCCTCTCTCATCTTTTTCAGTGGGAGAACTTGCACAATTTGTGACTGACTAAATACTTTTTTGCCCCACTGTACGTGCACTAGCACAGACACACACACACGCGCATGCTAACATGGACAAACTCGCTAACAACAACAACTTTTACACTCACATGTTGTTTAGTCTCATTTCTGCCCACCACTCTATGTGCTTGAACCTCCACTCCACCTCGTAACCATGCAACTCGGCTCACTACTGGTTTTGTTGTGTACAGCCCAAACGTTGTCATGTTTCATAGTTATCGACATTATTGCAGATGCAGAAAGCAACTAAATAGGTTCCTGGATCAAACCAGAAAAATTGGACCTGTTCCTGAGCAAGACCACTAATTATAACCGCTGCTCGGGCACTGGTCCTGGCCGCCTGGTGAGGTTCAAAGGAGAAGTAGCATATCCTTAAACCCTAAACCGTAAGCAGGGAAGCTAAACCTAAACCAAACCCTAAACAGGCAATTCACTGTTGGTCTCCACCTGTTGTTTACAAAGCATGTGACAAATACAATCTGATCTGATTTAAAGTGTGAACCCAGAAAATGTCTGCCAAATTTGCAGTGGTTGGTTACCCATTAGACTGGCAACATCGGACTGATGCACACTAAGCCATCGGCCCATTTGTCAACTGTTGGTACGCTTGACCGAGACAGACATTTGCCCAAAAATCGAAGATTGTTTCTGCACCTTTTGGACCAAGTGAGGAATCAGTCAGCCCTTAAGCCAAAGCCGAGTGCCGGGCCAGATACGGCATCTGGGTCAAATTCAACTACTACAGTCACAGCTCCTTCTGCTACCGTTGTGGGTATGTAGGTAGGCTTGAACCATTTGGCTCTGGGTTTAAGCCTGGACGGTCAATAGAGGCTGGAGAATGTGTCCTAATTCTGTAGCTCGAGACGGCTTAATGTACAAGTGCACCTCCCATACAGGATGCTTGATCTGTTTTTAAGGCCCAACCATCTGAATGAGCAGGAATCTGACCTTCACAGGGCCACTGGTATGCTATTACAGTTGTAGCCACTACAACTGTAATAGCATACCTTAAGTAGAGTAGGAGTATAATAGTAGGGTACCAGGACTAGTATTGAGTAGTGTGGGAAAATTGTAGTTGGAGTAGAAGTATTGTAGTAATGGAGCAGGAGTAGTAAGAGTAGTATTGTAGTGGAGGTGTACAGTGGTAGAGGAAATGTATAGTAGTAGGCGTATAGTAGACATACAGTAATAGAAGTTGTCTTCAATGTCATTCATTGATCTTAAGTGAAATGTTGTACTGCCTATATTTTAAACGTATTGAACAATCTTTTTATTGTCAATTGTCTTTCTTAATGTATGTTTTGCTTTAATACAGGGGTGAAATAGAGGTTGCAGTCTCATTTCTCTGTGTAAATAAATAAAACAGTAAGAGTATACTAGCAGGAGTATAGTAGTAGTACTAGTAATAAATCGGCAGGATTATAGTAGTAGCAGGAGTAACCAAGCAAGAGATAGACATTGAACGGCAGGATCACGAAAGCACAAATAAAATTGTTCCTGGTTTGTAAATTGTGTAAATTAATAAATCAAGCATTCTGGAAAAATATTGTAAAGCTGTCAACATATACAAACATTTCTAAAATAATACATGGCACTTCTTTTTGTTATACTAAATTAGATTTAGACATTTTATTGAGGGTGGAGGTTATATGGAAGCAGTATTATTTTTCTGTGAAACGCAACTTTAAATATACAGTATGAGCAAACTCATGAATGTAAAGCTAAAATATTGGACACAGGGTTTGTAACGTTCACAGAACATTTCACTGCTGTCGAAAAAAAAAGAGTCAAATTTGCTGTGTCTTGTACTTTACATGCGGATCATATGTTTTGGCTCTATAATGTTTCGTGACTTTCCCTGAGATCATGCCATAATGGCATAAGTTATGTCCTGTTATTTGGACAACATCCATTTTGTTTTGGACTGAATGTCCACATGTACAACATGGTGATAGAAATGTGTCTTTGGGCAAGTGTTAGTGATGACGGGTGTCGAACGGTAATCACCCGGAGGGGGAGGGGTGAGTGGCAGTCTGCATGCACTTACTCCTGGCAGAGTCTAGGCGTCCGTAATCCTTGGGCCGCGCAGCGGTGGAAAACGATCTGTAAATAACAGACATGTGTTTGAAACAAGGGCTGTATTACATCCCCGGCCGCAATGAGGGAGCGCCTCTCCGACTTCAAATTGTCTCATCCAGTGTTTTATGACAATCACGGCGGTAATAGCTAAAAAAAAATCCCCTCATAATGCGACGGGTGCCGGCAGAACCGAGCGCGCTGGCCCGCCTGCTGGTTTTTCTGATTATTTGAGACGAGGGTCTGTGCTGTGTCACGTCAAATTAGCGGATCGTGACAGCTTGAACGTGCCCTGTGTGGAGTGTGCGGCGTTGATAGGCTTCCTGATGCACTTCCATGCTAGTCCAACACAAGTTCCCTGACCTCCGCTAACTATTGTTCCCTGCCGGAACATTCTCTTGTCTGTGGGTGTGGAGGGTTGGAGAAGAACTGTGACAACAGTGGTCATGGCTGTCAGCAAGCCCCGTAACATCATACATGCCTATATGAGTACAGTTCATATTAAATTCAGTCAAATTAATGTGCTGAATACAAATGTAATACCATGCATGCTGTGCATGTTTTATAGCATGAATGTCTCTAGTTGAACGGTAACTCAGGGGAAGTAATGAAAACATTGTTGCATGTTGAATTTTTGTTTGTCTAGACATAAGGTGGGAATAGTTTTGACTTCAGAAGGCAACTAGATTTGCAATTGAATATGCTTGAAAACCTACACACATTGTCAGGGCAATGACCAGCATTTCAACAAAGCTACAAAATAATTTGGATAGCTAGGCTTACCTCTAAAGTCCTCAGTATCAGAATGTGTAACTTCATTGGGACTGAAGACTGGAGGAATCTGGGTCTGAAGGCATCTATCTACATGACCTGATTTGCTCTGTCATAATTAATCACATTCACTCCAAACTTTTCGAGTGGTTATGCTTTTAAACGATATATAAATTGTGTACTATTAACCCTTCAAACTCAGCTAAGTAGAACGAGTTATAACGGAGAGATCAGCACATTGTTATTGGTTTTCACCGCGGGCGAAGTCAGATAACTAGCAACGAGTTTCTGAAAACCAGAGAACGTGCATGTCTGGCTGCCACTACATCATGATAGCTAATACCTCTCAAATCTTTAGTCGTAGGGGTATAAAAATGGGTTAAGAGCAGTTTTCCTGCATTGCCTCCGTTTTCTCAATACTTTCTCTTTTCTTTTTTTGGGCACCTGATTTATGTTGTGACGACATTTTGTCTCACGGAGTCGCACTGCTTAATACTTGGGAATTGGAATCGTGAAGTTGAAGCAGACCATTTATTAGAGTAGGAAGGAGGGAGAGGGGGGGGCTACAGATTTCTAACGATTTAATTTAGAAAACGTTTTTCTGCAAATATCTTTCTGCAACTCACAAGTGTATTACCTTGGTTTGAAATTTTGATTTAATTGATAAAAAAACTACCATAGACATGAATCATATCCACCATTCTCCGCCACTCGACGGCTGTCAGGTCTGGGTCAAAAGTTAGTGCACTATGCCGTTAGAATCTAGGGTGTCATTTAGGACACGTATGAATGATCCGATAATTACCATGACGATGATTACCATGACGATTTGGAGCTGATTGGTTAGATAGAATTTATATTGATTTTATTAAACTTGTCTAGAGTGCCTGAAATTTGCAAAAACGTGGTGGCAGATACCATTTTATGTAACTCCCGGTTGCAATTACGGCCACCTCGAGGTGAGGGAGAGCGGGGTATGTTGTCACTTTACACAGTGTAAAATCTACAGGGAACAATACATCATAATGGTATGAATGTCATACCAAATTAAATAAGTATTCATTACATCATCATATCTTATCTCTTTACAGAGTTGTAGACAGTTAAATAGAGAGTGGGAACTTGTGACAATTGGCCCCATCAGTGGGTAAGTTGTCACATTACGTGAATGGATTATCAACACATAAGAACACAACTAATTCATTGTGAATATTGAGCCAAATTCAACTTCATTAATTAACTCGATCATAAATAAAAACAATCAGGCCTAGAATCAAATCATACCTTTCAATGTAAACAATAATGCTGGCAGAGACACACTAATTAAGTGGCACAATCAATTTACTAAGGTAGAGTACACGTAGATCCACAGTTATTGTTAAAATTGGAATTTAAAGTATTGCTGCAGATAACTTGTTGAAATGCATAAAGTATTAACAAAACAGATGCAGTATTTCAACCGCATTGGTGTCTGAATTTCAAACTTTTCTTTGGTAAACTTTTGATAGTACTCAGAGCACGGTCTGCTGCTCCAAACTTCACGTGTATATATATATATATATATATATATATAATCAATTTACAGTTACATTTATTACTATTATTATATGAGCTGATTACACAATATCACAATGTTTTATGTGTCTGTGTCTACTTCACGTGTGACAACGTGCCCCAAACTTACAAGTGCACAAATTTTGGCTAAATCTCAAGGTTAGCTCAATATAAGACTGCAGTTGAAATTTAAAAGACAACTTATTGTCTCCTCATACATAACAAAGATTTATTGCAAAAATTGTTAAGTGCCAAATGTTTTACTTTTGAATAGGAAAAAATAGAAACCTGTGCTCACCTGAGATTTGAGTCACCTTGGACACATGCGAACAGGAAGTGGACTATAGAACAGGAAGTCACACAAAGTAGCTATTTGTCTTTTGTGAAAGTGGCTCTATTTTTGGAGGAATTAACAGTGTAGAATTTAATTAGATTTACCTTTTTAACACAGTCCCCCCTTTAAGAGAACTCAAATTATTTGGATACATTTTCTGTTTGTTGCAATTGTGATGGTGGGTTGTGGGTTTGATGCCCGCGTGGGGACAGTTTTAGAAAACGTATGCCCCCCTACTGTAAGTCTGGATAATAGCATCTGGGAAATAACTTCAGTATAAATAATTGTCCCATAATTGCAGACAATTATGAAAAATTACTAAGCTCTCTCTTTGTGAGTCAGAGATTAATGGGTCTTTTTATAAATAGAATAATTTTGCCTCTTAATCATCAATATTCATTCATGCATCTTACGACGTGATGTGAACGGTGTGTTTCAGGAATATAAACACTTTTGACTAATACAGAATGTTTGACATTTGTGAATGGTTTTGGTTTCTCTAAAAGGATACAGAATGTATTTCCGAAATGGCTAACTTGTTACGCACGACCATACGTATGAAAGCTTGCCATCTTCCCTTTGAAAGTCACTGGATCGCTTCCAAAAGTAGTCACTGGATCGCTTCCAAAAGTAGTCACTGGATCGCTTCCAAAAGTAGTCACTGGATCACTTCCAAAAGTAGTCACTGGATCGCTTCCAAAAGTAGTCACTGGATCGCTTCCAAAAGTAGTCACTGGGTCGCTTCCAAAAGTAGTCACTGGATCGCTTCCAAACGTAGTCACTGGATCGCTTTCAAAAGTATTCACTGGATCGCTTTCAAAAGTAGTCACTGGGTCGCTTCCAAAAGTAGTCACTGGGTCGCTTCCAAAAGTTGTCACTCGGTTGCTTCCAAAAGTAGTCACTGGATCGCTTCAAGTCCAAAGTTCTTGGGGTGCAGCAAGAAAATAAAAAAATTGTCTTTGTCCAAGTATTTTTTCGACCTAGATCTTGTGCGAAGTTTCTGACATCTTATTGGAAATGATTCACAGCTGTATTGGCTGCAAGTGGAGCTTCCACAAAGTGTAAACATTGGGATGTATGCAATCAGTATGTTGTTTGTTTCCACACAAATTTTCTCAGGATCATGGAAACGTGGAGTAGGTTGGGTGTTTTGACAAGAAGTACAACGCAGAATGTATTTAGATTTACATTTTAAAACCCACAATGTTTTACGCGTGGACTGAGTAGAATTTTATTATCAAATATAACTATGCTTGCATCAGCCACAGTCTCTGCCCATTCACACACACAAGTCAAGTTTTTATGTTCTATTGTGTGAATACAGTTGAAAGGAACTCTGCTACAAATAGTTAACATGGTCTCAGCTGACTACCAGCTAACTTCCTGTAATTCCTGCAGATTAGTCCTGGTAAACACCGAGAGAGACATTTCTGGACAACACCTGACATGGCAGCAGGCCTATTTAACAATCTCCATTATGGCCGGCGAGAGTTGAGAAAAAGCAGACTGACTGCAAACCGAAATTGGTGCCAAAGGGTCAAGTTGCAGGAATATGCCAATTACTTAAATTGATCAGGAGATGGTTTCCTTGATAACCAATTTGATCAAGTTTGCGAATTAAGTTACATCGTGTGTGTGTGTCTGTGTGTGTGTGTGGGGGGGGGGTTAGAACTACAACACACTAAAGGCTAAACGCAATTTCCTTTGGAGTAATTCAAGTTTCGCCTGATACGTCCCAAATTGTAACCTATTTCTTAGCTTGTGCACTAGCTGTGATTGAAGCCATATTGGAAAGAAACATGTCCGTGCAGCTCACTGGTCAAAAGCAGTTTGCTATAGGGAAAAGGGTGCATTTTGGGGTGCTCACGCTGTGTCAGAAAGGTGGGCAGAGGTTCACTTTTGGCTGCAGGGATGGCATGTGCACAATGGCGTTTCAGTTGATCTAATTAGGCGAGGAGGAAGTATTTAGGGACTTAATTGAGATTGCAGTGGGGAATTGCTCTAAAATGGCAGTACCTGATTTCTCCTCACAGCGGGCACACAGTGCGGGAGGGATTTCACTGTTCTTTGTAGATAATTAGAATAACCAGAATCGCTCCCAGGACGCTTGACTCTGATTGAATTGCACACATGTCATCAAAAAGAAAGAGAGAGCGAGAGAGAGAGAGCGAGAGAGAGCGAGAGAGAGCGAGAGAGAGCGAGAGAGAGCGAGAGAGAGAGAGAGAGAGAGAGAGAAGGGGAGGGAGAGAAGGAAGTGTCCCAAAGCCAGCATCTCACTGACACCACATTTTCCCCCCTCTTTACCCAGGCCTTTGGCTTCATGTCTCGGGTGGCTTTGCAAGCAGAGAAGATGAACCATCATCCGGAGTGGTTCAACGTTTACAACAAGGTGGTAACCACGGTGACATTCTGCCACTGCCTCGTCAGAGGTTGCCTGCTGAGTAAATCTAATGTGGTTTGAATATGCCTCGCAAGCTAGCGTTTACGGTTTTAGGAAGCTTGAAGGGGGCCATCTTGCGAAAGTTACGGCGAGGAACGTGGAGAAAAGCAGAAGCTTTCAGTAGTGATCCAGACATTTTCTTGTGAAAAAATCTCTGCAAATAACAGTTATTTTCCCTCTCTGATGAGTAGCAGTTGATATGACAAATGGGGCCCCCTTTCAGCATTAAGTGTTAGCCTGTGAGTTACTGTGTGGTAGAACAACTGCGCTGAGAGGAATTCCATGTTAATCCTCTTTTTATTAAAGTGGCTAGAGGATGGAACAGGTTTTTGGGCCTTTGCACAACTTTCCACTAGTCTGAAAAGAGTGGAAAAGGAACATATGACTTGCGTTTGGTAACTTTCTGAGAGTGTTTAGTGTTCTTAGTGGTTCTTTTTGTGTTGTAAATTTTGTTACCCAAATCAACTTACTGGAGCAATGTCATTCTTAATTTAGCGATCTTAACTGTTTACCACTCTCTTAGGTCCAGATAACACTAACTACACACGACTGTGGAGGATTGTCCAAAATGGATATCAAGCTGGCCAAGTTCATTGACAAAGTTGCACTGACCATGTAGATGTTCCTCCTAAATACAGTGTTAAAAAAAGTGTATTACCAATTTTTCAAATAAAACTTTTATTACTTATGTGTGCATTATCATTTTGACTCCGATGATGTCCTGGAATAAACCACTTAATAGAGACCTGCATATGCAACTGGCGTCACCTGTTATGTGTAAAGGTTTATAGCGGTTTCGAATCCGTTTCATTGTGAAGTCATTGGCGTAGAAATCTTCCCGATTCGATGAATTTTGCCCGAGGAGTTGGTCCATGCTTCTACCTTGGAGATTTGACTCCGAAGATGGCGCAAAATGCAGAGGTCAAAGAAAGTGGAAGCGGACATCGTACGTTCATCATGAAACCCGGAGCAAGTCAAATAGCGCTCCGGCGATTCTCTGACTGGGACACGGGTGGGAGACAAGCACCGAGATCGAAAGTGTAAACAAACCGTTTTCCTTTTCATTTGAATGTTCATTTGAGATGTTCTATCTCTTAGTACTTAAACACACACACACACACGTGTTGAACTAACTTCATAACTGAATGAATCATAAATGTAAAATGTTTTATGGTTTGGGATTTTTAGGAGAAAATATATACATTTCTACGACTACATAGCAAACATTACTCAACACGCACTCTTCGATGGCGTCGTTATGGTAACGATTATTCTAAACGCTCTCTTCATGGCTTTGGAAACGGACTATAATTTAAAATACAAACTTTTCGGATTATTTGAGGTGAGTAATTTTCTAACCTGAAGCACACACTTTGTTTTTGGAGTCTCTAGGTGCTGCATAATCCTGAAGTATATAGCTAAATCACCTTTCACCTTTATCTCATCAAACAGATGGCCGACGAATTTTTCATGGCCATATACACCATGGAGTTCTTGATGAAGGTGTACGTTGATCCGCGGCTTTACTGGAAAAATGGCTACAATGTTTTTGATGCTTTCATTTTGGTTGTCTCCTTTGTTCCTATTCTTTTGTACGGAAAGGATCCCAGTCAAGCGCTTTACATGCGTATCATCCGGTTGTGTAGCTCTTTGCGTGTACTCAAGGTGGTGTCATTCATTCGGGGCCTGCAGGTGAGTTTTTCCCTCAAAGGCGGTACGAGTCAGTGGTTCTCAACTGGTGGGTCGCGAACCCTATTTGGTTTGCAAGAGATTTAATGTTGTCTACATTTCACAGCTAGAAATGATAATGAGCAATAACCTTTGTACAAATGTTCATGTTTTACAATAATTTTCACCAATCACAGTATTACCATCTCTACTCTAAGATTTGGGAATCTCTCTCAAGTGAGATTGTCAGCATTCTTCATTAATAGTATAAGCAATATAGAATTATTTACACTGATAAATGTGCCCTTGTCAAATACTATTGCTACTTAAACTGTCATGTCAATTTGGAATAAAAACTGTTTCTGGACATCAATTAGGAATAGAGAGCATTGATTATCGACTAACCTCAACTAACGTGTAATAGCTCAGATAAATTCTGGGTTAAAATATGCTAACGGAGGAGATTAGAACCAAAAAAAGAGACAGATCATTTATGTTTACGTAGTCTGTCCGTGCAGTCATTCTTGACTGGGGCAACACTCTTTCATTTGGGTCCCGACACAAAACCAGTTGGGAACTGCTGCTGTAGATGGCTGCATATTCTCCATGGAGTCAGGCCTGCTACATCATACAAATATATCTGTTACTTCGGTTATTTAAAACCTTTTCAGGTAGTGATGAATAATAAATTCAATATTAATCAAAGTGTTTTGTATTGCTGGGAATCACTTGATCGGGTATTAAATACGTTTCTGTGTTTCTCTCTTTTGCCATTTGAATGATAGGCCTTGACAGGAGCTCTCTTCAAGACCTTGAAGAGTGTGGTCTATGTCCTCAGCCTAATGTTCCTTCTGATGTTCATCTTTGCCCTAAATGGATACTACTATTTTGGGGACCCCACCACTGGAGACCCTGATAACTGGGGCGACCTAGGCTGTGCTCTCTTCTCTCTGTTTGATTTGGTGACAGTGAGTCAGTGTGCACATGAGCTTTAGTATCTTATACTGGTACAGCCCCTGGAAGGTCCCTAGAACAGTGGTTCTTAAAGTTCTACCTGAGGACCCCTGGGCTGTTCCTCGTGTTAGATGTTTTCCTGAACAAGGACTCCTGAATCCACTTTCTACTGCCCCTGACTACTTGTTTCAGGTGAGCTAGTTCGGGGCTACAACCAAATTGCCAGAGTCCCTAGGAGAGGTTTGATGACCACTGCCCTAGGAAACTGAAACACCAGAGTTTAAAAGACAGTCTTCCTCTTCTGTTTCCGCCTGGAAATAGGATATGGAGCAGTGTACAGGTGTTTCTTTTATGGTTGCTACCTTTAGTTAATCCTAGTAGAACCAAGTGGCATACTGTGTTTAATCAGGACATTAATCAACTCATTCTACTTGCATGAGCCAATGTCCTAAATGCGTTGGTAGCCTTGGTCTGAAGTTAATCCGTTTGTTTACATAATTGTCAAATAATAATGTTGTTTCCATTAGTTGCTGCGTCATTCATTAAAATGTCAAGATGTTATCCTGCGGTGACTGTTACGCTATCTCAATACCATAACACCTCTGTTGTGATATCATGCAAATTATCCCATGTGATCCTGTAATTCATCCTCTATTTGGTCGTCATCAGGTCATATAGTGGTCATATAGTGTTCATCCCATATCTCTGTAAAAACTCTTTGTAGGTTTTGGAATTTCCTGTTAATTTCAGGAATATTCAGTTGTGGATTTGGGAAATCCTGAGCGCGTTGACAAAGCTTACTGGTAATGTTCCACTCATGCACCGACCTCTCTACCATCTACAGCTGGATGGTTGGACTGACATGCAGGAGAGACTGGATGCTCTGGGGATGGTCAACAGCCGCATCTTCACCATCCTCTTCATCCTCATCTGCTACTTCATCCTATTCAACATGTTCATTGGTGTGGTCATAATAGAGATCCAGGTATCAGTACGATCATTGTTGTTTGGCCAAAGCTACAACTCAAATATGTTGAATTCCACACCTCTTTCCCTGTCCACAAATTATATATATATATATATTTAGGATTTAGCTAACACCCTTATCCAGAGCAACTTACGGTAACGTGTATACATTTTAAACCTGGTCCCCCACGGGAAGCAAACCCACAACCTCTGGCATTGCAAAGCATTGTGCTCTACCAACGGAGCTACTCAGGACTATGGTTGGGTTCTCCTTTCCCACACATACCTTGGGGATGCTGGCAAAACAAATGACGCACTGGATCGGGAAATAAGGTGCTATTTCTGGTGCTCCCTCCGTCCGTCCCCCGGTTCCAAGCCGCCGCTCCGTCTGGATCTGCTGCTGTCTGTGAGGTTTGTCAGCTGCAGCGGCCAGGCGGTGGCTCTCAGCCCCCGACCGGACGTGGCCCTTCATTTAATCGCGTGCGGCTGATGCATGAGAGTGTGCAGGCAGATGGTCCGGCCCTTACATTAGTTCACTCCTCACAGCCTCGGCTCCGCAAAGCACCGCACTGCGAGCACTCTGCAGTCCAAACACTCCAGGGAGAAGAAGAGATAAGGTGTGTGTGTGTTTGTGTGTGGAGGGGTGAGGGGAAAGCGATTACATGGGCGTTAACGCTGTTCCTCTTTTTTTTTTTTATGTATTCCTTGAGTTGGAAAAACAATAATTCTCTCAAGTATGAACTGTCCAGTAAGCTGCCTGAATGTGGGGCGTGGCTGCCTTCCTCCCAAGTAGTAAATGTTTAGCATGTAAGTGGTCAAATCTTCGAAGGTGAAGTACTTTAAAAACACAAAAAATTTCACTGTACGTTGTCTGTTCACGTCTTTGCATTTTATAAACGTGATTGTGTGGCAACAGTGGATTTGTTACACAAACATTAGTTGTCCTTTAGTTCACTAATTTGTGCACTAATTGTGATTTCCTTGTGAAATCCTTTTCCGGGTTTCCATTGGTCTCCTACTTTTACGGTCCCCTTCGATCACCTTCGATTGGAGACCTACGGATCTTGGAAAAAAGTTGTGCACTTTATAAGGAATGCGTTTTGGGAGAGAGGTCCACTGGGTTTAATCTCAGTAGCTGTTGTTGCATGATAGTATTCCCTATTTCTTAGCTAGTGTGTGATGTGGTGTTTTTCCCCCTCTGGCATGTGGTGAGGGGCGCTCAAAAGGAATCAGATCTTCACAAGTAAAGACAACAAGGTCGTAGAAAGTAAATGTGGAGCTTAGCCTCCACTCCTAAGCTCCGAGGGTCTGCTTCAATTCAACAACTGGTTTGAGTAAAAAAGAAGTTCAATTTCCTTCATGTCATTTATGCAAAACAATACAATTTGTGTTTCAAATAAAGAAATCCTGTGTTCCTGTTTCAAATGTTCTTAGTATGCAAAAATGCGGGATTTATGATTTTCCAGATTATGAATATATAAATAGTATCTATCGGTTGATTGTAAAAATACTGGTTGTTAAAACATTTTCTTTTCCTTCAGCATTCAACAAAGCGCTTTGAAAACGATATACAGAGTGAGCGCGAGGCTTCGTTGGCCCAAAAGAAACATGCCATCACCCAGAGACAGAAGAATGAGATCAGAAAGCTCATCCAAAGCCAGGTGACTCTAAATATGTGTTCCCTAATAAAAAGCTATAATATGTATCATTATATATCCCTGATACAGATGGTATAATAAGAATAATTATATATTCCTGTTAGTGAGTGTATTATAAGTATAGTTATACATTCCTCATACAGAGGGTATAATAAGAAACAATTATTTATTCCTCATACAGAGTGTATAATAAGAATCATTATCTATTCCAGATAGCAAGGGTATAGTAAGAATCATTTTATATTTGTGATACAGAGGTTGTAATAAGAATCATTATATATTCAGATATCATTATATATCCACTACAGAGGTTATGATAAGTATCATTAGGTCTTTGATACAGAGGTTATTATAAATATCTTTATGTATGCGATACACAGGTTATACTAATTAACATTAGGTCTCTGATACTAAAGTTATAATAAGTGTCATTATTTTTATTTTTCTATTAAGTTCTAATAAGTAACATTATGTATCCGATACAGAGGTTATTTTAAGTACCATTATTTAGTCGATACAGAGGTTAAAATTAGTCTAATTATGTATTCGATACAGAGGTTATAATAAATATAATTTGGTCTCCAATACAGAGTTAATAATATGTATAATTTGGTCTCTGCTCTGATGCAGAAGTTATAATAAATATCATTATGTATACGATACAGAGGTGTGTCTAAAAGCTTTGCCCACCTAGATAATTTGATATATAATGTTCCTACTTCAGCAAGCCACACTACTATAATATCACATATATATTTATTTTTTTCATATTATAGCCACCCTAACTCCTTCTACACTTCTTGAACTACAGAGACATGACAGGTATCAAAATGTGCGTCTCATTTACGATTACTTTGCTATTGTTTTGTGGAAGGTTTCGTTCCATGGTTTAGGAAAGCTTCATGTTTTTGTGGCAAAAAAATATAGCTACACACACACTTACCTAGCCACTTAAGTTACTCAAACTTTCTGGAATGAGAAAAAAGCATCTGAAAAAGCTCTCTGATTTTGTAGTTCAATCTGCCCTTAATATAAAATACCTTGCAGAGAGACTTGACTGATGTTTTATACAAGACAGAAAAATAGGAGGTAATTCACAAATAACCTCCCTTGTTTCACACGGAGTTGTGAAGCAGTTATGTTTTCTGTATCTGTTTTGTATCAATTTAAGAGTGAAAGTCAAATTTGAGAGAGATTTGAGAGAGACCTTGACCACGAGGCACTCGGAGGAAGGCTAAAGCGAACGCTAAAACCTGAGGTCCTGCCCCCCCCCCCCCCCCCCCCCCCCCCCCCC
>JACXGK010002308.1:0-19073 GCA_016801125.1 Novumbra hubbsi | reverse complement strand
AGCATGGACCGAATGTGGCATTTTAGATGGTTTCCGCTGTGAGGTCAATATTGGCCGACTAGGGTCCATGGCAATGTTAGGATGAAGGCAGGGTGAGGTCAGGGTTAGGGTGAGGTCAGGGTTAGATGTGAGGTCAGGGTTAGATGTGAGGTCAGGGTAAGATGTGAGGTCAGGGTTAGATATGAGGTCTGGGTTAGATGTGAGGTCAGGGTTAGGGTGAGATCAAGATAAGGGTGAGGTCAGGGTTAGGGTGTGGTCAGGGTTAAATGTGAGGTCAGGGTTAGGGGTGAGGTCAGGGTTAGGGGTGAGGTCAGGGTGAGTTATTAAGGAATATTTTTAGTGCGGAAAATGTGAAGGGCCAGTATTTAGCTTTTTGTTTGTGCACCTTCCCAAATGACACAGTGTTGCATGATGGGAGGCAACACACCATGTACAAAATATGTTGTCAAACTCCCCATACCACCAAGTAGTGGCTCACATTTACCTCTGTGAAAACAATGGGGTACCCTTCCCCCGCCCCACACACACACATACACACATAGGTCAGAAAACAGTCATATCTGGGTCACAGACACCAGCCTATAAAGGGTTAATGATTCTTCTATGAGGGCAGACAGGGGTGAATGGGGTCATAAAGGGTGTTCCAGCCCACAGAGGTTAAGAAGACAGAGGAGTTTTGGACTCAATTGTGGGTTTAAAAGGGCCGTTTGTTTGTGATTACAACAACGAATGGAGATATCCGAGTTACCATTCTTCACGTGCACGGAGAATCTCTATCAGAATTAGGTTTCTGACTTTTCTTCGAAACCCGGATGCTGTTGAAACATTTTCTAGATGCTTTTCTGGAACATTTAGTTTAGGAATTGATAGACTGCGATTTGTCTGTTTTGTTTAAAGCAGTGCGGTATTCTTTAAGCTACAACCTAATAACTTGGACTTTGTAGTGTTATCCTAAAATGACTGTCGTGTCAATTCTGTTGAAATTCTGTTGACGCGATGATGAAGATTTGGGTAATTACATAATTTTCTCGGGACGTGCACGATTACAGTAATCTCGGTGTCATAGATCTTGTAACAGCACGCGGTTCTACAGTACGGCATGCCCAGCCGAGGTCCACTTCTTGTACACGTTCTAGCATCAAGACCTCGGTTGTCATTTTGTTTAAGTGTCTTGCCACATCCGCAGAAATCTTTAACTTAATGACGATACTGCATCGTAAACCTTGACACGGTTTATGTCTTTATAAAGTAAACACTTTCAGTTTATGTGAGGCCACTGTAACGATGACTTGTGCGAGCTCAAATGAGAGTGCAGCCTCTCATTAGTAAAGAAAACAAGAGCATTCTGTGCCTGTGGTAATTGCCGGCCACTATGGTGACTTTATATAAAAGTTAATTACCCAGGCTGTAGTTGTTCTAACAAGTCGGGTATGACATGCTGAAATTAGAGTTTACTCCTTGCAGGCTGCAGCAGCTCTATGCGGAGGCCCTGCTTATTCTAAGCGAGTTACTGGAGATGGACCTCGTTGACATGGAGCAGAGAACGAGAGGGAGGAACGTCTAAATGAGTGAGCAAAAAGACCAGGATGGGGACCTGGCGGAGAGCTATTCAGGGCTCAAATCATTATTTACATACCATATTAAAAAGAGGACGTATGTCGGCATGTTTATACCGTTGTCCCTCGCAGTGTTTCTTTGTTGTGGGTTACCATGGTTGTGCCTTGTCCAGGAGCTGAGAGATGCTACGTTCTTCGAAATCACTCAAGATCTCTAACAGTGATATATCCTAGATTACAGCCTATTCCCTATGTTGAGCACTCCATGTAATACTGAAAAGTCTAAATGTGCGTCCTAATTATATTATCATTCCCCATGTGGTGCAGTCCACACAGTATTCTAGTTAGAGTGGTTCTAATCCAGCCACCGTGCTAAATTCACACCTGCTGTATTGTGGGCAGGTCACATAGAAACCTTGATTTGATTTGAGACGCCCGGCGCTCGGGCTTGGCCTCCGCGAGGTACAGAATGCTGTGATCCCCCCACCCCTCCCTGTGCTGGTGAGGAACCGGAGGGCCCGAGCACAACAACATCTGTTTACAGAGACTTTATATGGAGCACTCGAATATTCTTATTCCCAGGGTCAATACACGACGCGCTCGTAGTCTTTGTTCAACCCGTCAGGCCAGGTCTGGGCCTCGGGTGCTGATTTTAAGGTGTCATGTGAACCTGTTATTCGTGCTATTCATTATTAACGGCTAATAAAATACGTGTTAGGTTGTGTTCGGAAAACTACTGTTTTTAAAATAAAACTGTCATTGCACGCAGAACACCGAACGGTACTGAGAGCGGGAATCAAACTGTTTGAACACTAGGGGGTGCAAAGCATGGTTGTTTATGTCTCGTTGACGTCTTCTGATCATGAAATGCAGTGATTCGTAAGTTAGTGAGGTACAAGCTGGAGCGTCAGTTGAGCAGTAAGGGTGAGGTACAGGCTGGAGTGTCAGTTGAGCAGTACACCATTTTTCTTTGGTCTGTTTTGGCCTGTTGAAATCCTAAAACGGACTCAATGTGCTGTGAGGCGTTCACGCTTTACCTGGCACCAAACCCACGTAATCACAGTAAAACGCTGCGAAATGCAAAACCACTCCCCTTAACGAATTTCATCCATCTACTCATCCCTTTATCATTTTTCTATTCAGTGGAATGTAGTACATTTTACAGTTTTGCACCGGGTATTATTGAGCAGTGATTGTCTTACAGCGGGTATACCATATGAAGTATAGAAGTTGCACCAAACTACACTTAACCGCCATCCAATCCAGGTATGTCCATTACATTGAGTATACTGCCGTTCTGTATACTATAGACGTTGGTCAAAGGCTCTGACTTTACTGTCTGTATGCAGAGAAATACCTGTTCAAATATTTACTGGCTATAAAATGACACTTTGAACCTTAGCCTCCGTGAACTACTCTTCAGTAATATTGGCTGTACAATGGAAGTTACTTGGTTTAATTGGAAAATGTGAAATTGCATTTATGACAATCTTTGTGTGTTTTTTTAACAAGTCGGTATGAGGATTGGATTTGTGTAGTCTGTTTATAATTGTATTCACTTTTTATTATTTACTTAATTCTCAAATGTTTACTTGAGGCCTATATTCACTCTTTCTGCCCTATATTCACTCTTTTTTTAAATAATTTATTCTGTTACAAAGAGTTTTCACATGTCTGCAACTTCCAAAGGCTACAATGCAATATCCAACTATCAAGGATGATTTCTGCCCTAAATTAATATAATTGTTTACCGCTGTCCTATAAATCCGGTATTTAGGACAATTTTATAAAATATGATACCATATTATATATATTTAAAATATATATTTTATAAATACACCTGATTTTATATACATTTAAATATACACATATTTATTTTAACCTATGTATATATATTTGCGTGTTAGAATAAGTATGTGTTTATTTAAATATATATCCTGTTGTCATCACGTTGTCTACAAATTAAACACCATTTTCAAAAACCTAAAAGCTGATTTTGTACATTTATTTAGGGATTCGAGTTGATTCTGATGCGTTCTCATATTGCTTTATAGTCTATGGAAAGGCTGACACAGCACGTGACAACAACCTTTCTCTGTTACCTGAGACAAAAACGGCTTGGGGAATCAATTTCAACAACGGAGTAAAAACACACTCACTAATTTATATGTAAAAAGGCAGTGTTTAATCCAACGCGTGAATGCAGCTCCCATTGACTACCACACATATTTCTACACAGGGCTTTTTAACGATTGGGTTATACGCATAGGTAGTAGCTATATTATGTTGGAACACTTGATTTGCCTTTTGCAAACCTTGCCGTTGTTTTCTTTTTATGTTATCTCGATTTATTTGCATAACACATTTGACTGACGTCTAATATAGCCAATTCAAACCAATGCATTTATATTTCTGACCAGTGACATAATAATAAATGTTCCATAGGAAGAACATCTGATTTTGAAAAAAGTAAATGAATTATGCACATTATCAGTTTCCAGAGTCATATAGTATAGTAGCCTATAAATTATAGCATTATTTACAGCATTTGCGTGAATATCAGCCTAATGGGTCAGTAATATAGATACGGAAAAGGTTGAAGCTGTGAAGTGAGAGATATGGTATTGATTGCTCACTTCATATTTGTCAAGAGAAAAACCCATCTACTACGACAGTTGAAAACACGTAGGCCACTCCTTGCTCTATTCTTACTAATTAATAGTGGTTTTTAAAACGGATTAGGCTGTTTATATGATGGTAACCGTAGACATACAGATGTGTTGGAAATATTGAAAACACTCTCACCATTTCCTATCGCCACTCACCAGCTCATAAGACTACATCCCTAACAATATAACTACATCCATGACGTATTAATTTTCTCATCAAGTAACAGACTCGTATATTAATTTTCTCAGCAAGACTCAAAATAAGTTATCCAGACACCCGACGCAGAAAATGTGCTCGCTAGTTGCCAACTCTCATATATTCATAATAGAGAGTATGATTGGGTCTATTGAAAGAGGCCTAGTCTGAATGCTCTCGCAGTTGCGACGTTGATCAGCCCACATCAAAACGTTTTGCCAACAAAATTAAATCAGACAGCAAAAATCCCTGACAGAGAATGCCCATTGACTGGCGTAATGTATTTCCTATATGTGGTCACATAGGCAATTTTCTGAGTGAAATTATTGTAGGCTGTTTTGAACATAGGCATTCCTATTTTGTTCGAAGTGTAATACTTGGAACATCCTGTAGCCTATTCATGTAGTTTATATATGTGTTTCGTTTATTAAATAAATACCTGACATAAGCTTCTATCTGCTGTAGTTTATTCAAACATATCATAAACACATGAAGTTACTTTTCAATCACCTTCTGTATACAGTATAATTGACTTTTCTTTATCTTACATTATATTATTAACTTCGCACTCAAGTTAAAGCATGCGGGATTTCTATTTTTAGCAAACGAAGAGGCTAAAAAGGAAAAATACTCCAGACAAAGCACAGCCTATGAAAGTAAAGTCACGCTACAAAAACTGGACACACTGAACCAGGCGATGGCGCTCCCTGCATAGACGGTAAAGCACACATGAGCGTATAAAATACTAAGATATGTACAATAGAGTCTGGATGTATCTTAATCTCGCGCGTCTTGTTTCTAATCCAAGACCAAGCGAAAATGCCTAAAAGCCACGTTCAAATCGGTTTCAGTCCTCAAAGCAAGCAAGTGAAAATGAACAGAAGTTCCTTATGTCTGTTTCTTATGCTATGTACAATGTAACACGTCTTCATCACTTCCAAAAAACATGGACATTTAAATTGTTGTGCAAGTTCATCGGTAGACACATACAACCCGCATAATCCATTTGAAAAATAAATGATTGCAACCAATCCAGTTTAGTTGTCTCTCACCCCGTTCTCGGGTAGCCATGGGTAGCTAGGCCTACGTCTGTCCGGGAATTATTTTCATCAAGGCTGATCCGTCAACTGTTGTACTGACAGGCGTTAAGGCTAGACCCGGGACTTTGCAACCCACTGTATCCAAAGGTTGGGTGCTGTTTCGATTTCAGTCTCAGGGTCGCCAGGCTAGAATTACACGTGTCTCTGTAAACGCTATAAGGAGAACCGGGCGGTCCGTACGGACAGGCGGACGAAGACATGGCTGAGTTGATTGTAGATGTGCCGATGCCGTTAAGGTTGTTGATGTTGTTCAGGCTAGCTGTGGGCATCCCTGGTACGGCGGAGTGACCCATTCCCCCGGCCATAGTCATGGAAGATATGGAGTTCGGTGCCGAGAACATTGACTGGGATGTAAGCGGGCTCATTGAGTTGAAAAAGGTGAAGTTCTTTGTGGTCAGAGGGGCCGGGGTCAGTCCTTTGTTCGTCCAGTTATTGTAGGTGTAGGCGGGATACATGTCGTCGTACGGCTGCATGAGGCCACTGAACTGGGGAAGGTAGCTGTTCTTGCACAAGTCCATTTGCTGGTTGCGCTCACGCTTCCTCCACTTGGCCCTGCGATTTTTGAACCACACCTAAACATTGAAAATAGAAAAAAATATTGTTATACACGCGATGTATGAAAAATAGTATTTTGAGTAGCGAATATTCAATTAATAATAATAACAACGACAGTTGCATTATTATTCTAATGTTATTACTGTAATTATTTTTATTGTCTCATTCAAATGACATTTACATTTACAGTAAAATTCAAAAGATGTCTAGGCAAATAAACCTATGGATGATGGAAAACCTAGGAAAACATTTGGTCCGAATTTCACACAATTGTCTTTAATATGGACACTTCGTTTTCACTTTATTATGGAAACAATTCAATATTACAATATATACAGTAGTGGATGCATTTCTTTCTGGGGCACACGTTTGTTTAAATATACATTGTCCACAAAGACAAGAAGGATCTGAAATTCTAAGACTAATATTCGTAATATTTTATTTTAGTCGTCGAGAAACCAATTTAAGATTATTTATTGGAATTTTATAGTAATCTCGAAATCTAGGCAACTGACCGGTCTGCTTTACAAGATATACGATTCCATTTACACAAGGGGAGACCATTGACTTTTCTAGTAGAACAAATATACGGAAGCTGTTTTTTTCTTTCATATATTCCATTTACAAACGACGATTTTTAGGGGCGTTTGTTGGTGTAATTTGCAAAAGGGTTTCTTAGTCCCACTTTGCAATACTCACAGCAGGCAACAATATAGGATTAATCAATGTCGGGTACCGGCGCAAGCTACTCATTGCACTTCACTAAAATATTTTATTTATAAACGTTTCTAAACTGTACGTAACAATGTGGTCGTAAAGTACATTATTGCACAAATAAAGCATATAAAAAATGTTTGGACTAGCGAAAGAAATATGTTAATTTATCTGTGCAAATAAACTTACACAAACACGGTAAGCTTAGATGTCATCAGAAATTAATATTCACCTCGAATATGTCATTCGAAGGGCGAGTTAGTTTGAGTCATCAACATGTCTGCAGGGTAATTATGTTGTCAGTTGTACCTCATAGTTAGTAATCATTGGTTATTATTTCAACAAAAGTTTCTAACATTCGAGTGTAGGCTTGAAGTCAAGTAATCAACCCATAACATGTTTCAACTAAAAGTATCCATTTTCTTTTTACAGTCTTAAATGTTCTTAGATGTACATCTTCGGGGTTCTCTCTGAACACGCGCACGGCTCAGACGCTTCGCCTGGACCTTACCCTAACTCTGGCCTCGGTGAGATTGGTCCACACTGCTATCTCCTCTCTCGTGCTCATGTCCGGGTAGCGGTTCCGCTGAAAGGTGGCCTCGAGCTCCTGCAGCTGTTGGCTGGTGAAATGAGTCCTCTGGCGTCTGGCTTTTTTCTTCTTGGGATCGTCTGCGTTTCCATCGTCGCTTCTGTGTTCTACGCTTCTCTCCTTTTCTGCAAGAAAAAAAAACAGAAATATTTGTGATTGTCGCCTACTGTTCGTCTCAGGCAGACGGTTTTTTTTCCATTAGAGCTGCCTTTTCCTTAAATGTGTTCTGCTTCACTTCATTCCAAGTCGGCTAATATTGGCCTAGAGACATACAATATGTCCCGAAAGCATGTAAACGATTGTACAAACACAAAATGGTTTACGTTTACAGAAGGACTGCGTAATAGGCAATGCCTGTCAGTGTTATCCTAGCATTGTTTGAAGTGTCTATAAATCACTAAAGTAAATGACCATTTTTTAAATACCACAAGAAAGGTCACCAGAATATGCTTTCAAGTAAGCCTGGGCGTCAAACATTAACAGATTGTCTCCGGGTTCAATATTGATTCGATAGACGCTCTATTACACATTTTCTTTATCAGCCAGTGCTTGCATGCACCAACAACGTAGCCTTTGTAGCAACATTTGTCCAGTCTATTACATCGTATTCATTATCTTGTCCATGCGTGTTTTTACAAGATAGCCTCTTTTTTCACACTTGGGAAAGCTCGATGGACGATGCTTTCAAAAGAAAGGTCAGTTAGGAGCAAACCAACCGTAGCTGCTGGATGTGTGCTGGCTCTCAGCAGGCCTACGTCTAGTGTTAAGATGTTAAATATAACGTACAACTAAGAATAATGGCAGGTTAAAGGCAGGCCATTCTGTTGTACCATATGATAGGCTTTATAGTCAAAACAATATGTTTACTTGGTTTATTATGCAGAAGATAGTACCTGTAATGAATGTATTGCTGGTAAAACACGACGGATGCAACTTAATTATTGATATCAACAGAATGTGCTTTATTGTGTGTTTGTTATTTTGTGCAAATTATTAGGCTATCTATTAAAATTCTGAATATAAGATCTGTAATACTTCAGTCGGTGGTGGCTCATTGCTACTTTAGCGATGTGACATTTAATCTACGTAATGTTTAACAAATATGGCGTTGCAGAATTCGCTTTCATTGATTGAATGGTTTGAATTGTCCCATTCAAGTTTCAACAAATAAACAGAAAAACGTTTGAAACCGTGTCGGACTTGTGACAGCTCTCATATAGGCAGGTCTGGGCAAGCTAGGTGTCTTGTAGTCGAATACTGTATGCATTGTTCACGTTTTAGCATGCGTATCTAAGTTTTTAATTTTTAATTCTTCGCTTTCAATGTCCATAGTATTTAAAACTGAAGCGTGTGTAATAATTTTACCTAGCAAAAACGATAGCAGGTAGCCCAAATACAATGTTATTACACGTTAATGTACCTGCTATTTCAGTATCTGATGACTCGCTGCTTGAGTTCTCTAACGTTTCTCGAGTGTTGTTCGAAGTTCTCGGCAAGTGAAACGTAGAGGCCATGTCGCGCGTCGATGGAGGTCTCACGGTCTCTGCGATTCTGTCCAAATTCATTCCACCTTGAAAAGAATGATGCCGTATTAAAATACGTTTTAAGTCCTGCGTGTGCGAGCTTTCTCGATATTTAACACAAATGCTTAGATTTCCATCCGTAACCAAACACTTGCCATTGCAAACAAATTTTTCTAAACAGATTTCCACGAATTTGTTCTCCGGAGAAGCAGTATTTCCTCACAGCAGTATCATGGTTTAAATGCTTTCAGTTTCCGCTGCTGTGGATAGGCCCGGTATGACCGAATGGAAGCGCTGGCTGCAGAACCAAGGGATGAGACCCACCCATCTTCTGCGTTTAACCTCCCCGAAATGAGGAGTCCCACCCACAAAGACTGTTCAATCTACTAAAGAGGATTTTTGGGGGGATTTATCTCAGGGGAGCGCATGAGGCAACGGCAAGTTGCGTTGCATAGGTTGGAAAGTTCTTGAGAAAATGGTTCCTTTATCCAGGCATGTTTGAAATATGCCCGGGTGCAATGGAACGGCCAGGCAGCTGTGCTTATATAGCCTACACACGCAGACAATGTCTCTCGGATATGAACGGAGCTAAATAAACATTGTCATAAAGGCCGGTCCATGTTATTTTTACAGCCAAACACAGAAAGTACCTAATTTAAACTTCACCATTCAGGCTACAGTATACGAAGTAAAGAAGCTATAACATTTTTCTTGTAGTCTTTCAATTAATGTGGAGTATTTTTAGGCCTTCGGAACAATCAAGTTGTAGAAGCAAGTGAGGCAGTCCTTGTTTAAAAGAATTAAGTGTGTGTGTGTGTGTGTGTTTATTTGAATCTGTCTTTCTAGCTAATCTTTCTAGCTAATCAGGCACATTTTTTTCAGTGGTTGCGTAGCATTCACAGTGTTATATGTCCCTAGTTATAGCTTTCTAAGACAAATAACCTCAACCATAAAATAAAAGCCTAACGAGTTATTACTGCATATGCTATAAATAACGACAAGGCAAATACTGATGGATTGATGGATTTATTCGCTACACTTTTATTGACTTTTAATCCTGTATTTTTAACAACACCACAATACCACGCAGCAGTGTCTTAAGCAGTAATTGTTTTATACGTTAATTGCATCGAAAATTTCTCAATATTTCCTCTTAATCAATTCAAAAATAAACGACAAAACAAGCACGAGGGATTCCATTAACTTTTTTGCCTTAAATCTTTTGGCCTTTTCTATCTAAAATAGTACTATAAAGAGACCATACAATGAATTTAACACTGCGCCATGTCTATACATCTGACAGTTTATTACACAAGAAGGAACTAAGGACTGCCGTTTTTTTAAATAGTATACTAAACTTGCTTGTCCTTGACAAAAAAGCATCGTCTGAATAACGATATCCACATATGTTGCCTGTGTTGTTTTGCCTAAATGAGTCTTAATCTAAAGTTTCTTTCGACAAATCATATTCAGGCCTACTGTAAATCAGCGACGCCTGGTGGTAGTTAAGTGATGACGGAGATGAAATTTCACATCACACACGTATGAATCCGATTAATACACTAGATCACACACGTATGCATTCAGTGGAAATACATTCAGATTCTGAGCTGTAACCTGTTAAAACCTCAAAATATTTAACATTCTCTATTTAACATAATATTTAATATTCTCTATTATAAGAAATGCTTGATATAACCTAACCCTTCATTGACCACTTATTTGGTTTATCTATGGTGGGAAATAGATTTTATTGTCCAGTCAAATAAATAGGCCTAAACAAACGCCATTTTTCATTACTCGGGCCATAAGTGGCAATGTGCAGTCTGAAAGGCAAACTTGTTGAGCGTTGATAACAAAGCCAAGGGAATACAACAACGACCAGGCGTGCCTGTTGTACCTACTGGATGTGTATATATGCACTTATTTTTTACTTTTGAGGATTTTTATGAATTCGTGATTTATCGTGACTTTTTGAAGTCAAGAGTAGCCTAACTCCGGCGGTGTAGTCGTCGTCCTTCCAAAAGGTCCTAGTAATAACGCGGTATTATAATTGCTTTGGCCAGGTATGTTGGCTTAGGCAGCTTCCGCTCCGCCGGGTCTCCAAGCCGTGTGGCAGGCGCCAGTGCTAAGCATTTTAGGTCATCGTATGACATTAACTTCTAACATGAGACCCTGTCGAACTGGAAAGCTTCCCTTAAGGGCCTTTCAAAATGAAAAGGTGTAATCTCTTAACAATTACTTTACTTTTTAATCATTTGCCCCGTTTCCCGGACATCTTTTTGTATTCATGTAATTATCCTCTTTAAGTTAGTTTTCTTAAACAATAATTACTGTAGCCATTTCGTATAAAACCTGAAATCATGTAAACTAACGAAGTTTATTATTCATTTGCCACATTGTTCCTGCACTATTAGCTGTGTGTAAAGGGACTGTTCCATATTAACGTGGCTAAATTTGCTGGCATTTTAGACAAACGTCAAACCTTGTAGGAATGAACATAACATTAACATAAAATGTAGAACAACACCAACCCGTTAACAACTCACAATGTAGTCGTTACCTAAAAATAAGGAAATTGTGAGTTAACGTAATTTCCTCTTTTCTAATAGGTTTGGGCATCTAAGAAGCCTGAATGGCGGGCGTTGGGGTCACGCGCGCGATTACGCAAAACCGAATGCGCGTCAGATTGAATCACCAACGAAATGTAGTCAGCATCTCTTTGGTCTTCCGCTCTTACATTGGAGGAGAGACAGGTGATGTTATATACTTGACAATCTATGTCATAGGCCTAATCTGTTGATCTTTTTGCATATATTTAAAGAGGGACTGTCATGTCAACTTTGCTCTTGGACATGTCTTAATGGTCGAAGGCCCGTATTGTTGGCTCGGCTGGGTCTAATAATGCTTTTTTAAATATAGGGTATTTGCCACTTGCATGACTGATCGTCTACAAAAGCTTTTTAATCCACCAAGACAGTGGCAAGATAAACAGTATTTTTTTCGGACGAGTGGAAATAAAGTTAGAGACCATTAATAGTAAAACAAATACATAAATTAAGTCAAATTGTATCTATTAAGGTCTAATTTCGGTTTTATATCATTTTTAGTTAGATTCTAGAGAAAGATGAAGTGTCTTATATTTGAAAATGACTCGAGAACGGCGAATTGTGATAACAATGTTACTTTTTTATAGTATTGACTATTTTGGTTCAATATAGCTTTAGATTAGTAGGTTGTCCCAACATAGTGTTAGCAAAGTAGAGTTACTTATCCTAGGGGGAATACAACATGAAGCAATACTGATATAACCTCAATAAAAAAAACAAAGACTTTTGAGAGATTTCATCAGAATTGTATTCCTGAGTCGTATTGATTAATAATTGGCATAATGACAAATAAAGCCTAAAAAACCCGATATATTTAAACAGGCTTACAGTAGGATATGCAAAACATAATGATACATTTAACTGGCATTTTGGCATATTATCCAACCAAGCCTTTTCAGAATTAAAGCCACACTGACCCTTTCTTAATGAACAATGAAATATGCATTTACAGGATCAACGAGTTTTGTTTTGTAATTGAATGGATCAAATGTAGCCTATGAAAACATTTAAATAAGCTTGTTTTTACGCAGTAAGGCTACAACTGACAACTCATTCCTAACAAACTGTGAACTTTGAATCATTTTGAACAAAATAATCTCATTTGCAAAAACAAAATACTATAGCTTTCGCAATGCTGAATGCATACTTAAAACCTATGGAGAAGTACAATTGGACCTCAAAAGACATAGTATATAAAGCATGCAGTAATACCTGGATCTCCGCACGAGATTACATTCTTTGACAAATTAAGTTCCATTCCAGAAGCCTGAAAAATAGAACAGATGAATTTAAGATCACATTCTTGTATTTCATTGAGACCATTTTGTCACGAACAGGCATGGTGTTATACACACTCATCATATATTGCGCCTCATAAATGAACGTATAATAACACAAATGCGAGCACAATGTATGTAAAACGTCGAGAGCCATTTTGGGCTGGGCGTTTCAACCACTGGGAATTATGTTGACCTTTCGTTCAGAGATAACGTAAACGTTTATCTTTTTCGTAATGTATACACATAACCTCTCTTATCTCTAGGAATCCCTTTGCCCGTTTTATGCCCGTAATAAATCGTAACATAATATGTGGTATTTTTTTCACACGATTCCTACAGCCAGATCAGCTCTGCCGAAAATCATGCTCGCACACATAAACCATATATTTGGTACATGCACAAAAGAGACCTTCTGTATTAAAAAGAAAATGAATTTCTAAGATTTTTAATGAAAGCATGTATTTTTTTCCCAAAATGACTGTAAATTCCAGCCAGTAGTGTTACATGACACATGCCAATTAAAAAACATAGTTTTTTTGTAACTACATTTCTTGCCCTCATTGTTTGGTAATGCCCAATTCGTGATTGTGGCCATTCCAAGTCTCAGTTTATCCCTGGGGGGGGGGGGGCTCGGGAGAGTCAATAAGGACATGTGTCCCATCTCACAATAATTCCGAATCTTATTGCAATCTTCTACGAACATGTCGATAGCCTGATAGCGTTTGTAATCGTAGTCTACAAATGCCAACGCCTAGTACTCAGAGCCTGCATGTGCCCCTCCGCTTGACGGACTGAATGGGATGCAAGCTCGCACCATCTCTCGCGCCGGCACCGTCCACCAGGCGGTTGAGATCGATGCGTTACTGGTTGGAACCTCCCGCCATGTCAGACAATTTAACGCAATTTGTGAACACGACCTCATGCAGAGTACCCTGAACCGAAAAAAACAAACGCTTTCCCTGTCTTTGCGGTCTCTCGCCAAAGTCAGATATTTCTTATAATAAATAAATTCACTGGCGCGTATTTTCCCACACTGGAATAGACTACTCACCAGTTAATTCCCAGCAAAGACAGATAAAAAAACGTCAATACGTCCCCATGCAGGTGTGAAATAGATCCACTTAAGTGTGCAGGCATATGCTGTGTCCAAATATACGCTTTGATAGCTTCTCGGCGCTGCCCGGGGTTTTCTTCTGGAGACCTTTCTCGTGTGCCGATGACGTCACATCAGTGAACCCCCCGACAGCAACTGGATACAGGACGGCGCACACGCCGTCAGGAGAGGTAGTGGGCCTACAAACAACAGTCTTCTGAAAGTATGATAAAAGATTACACAGAGGGTTTGGAATATTTCGTGAGTTAATACGTTTTCCTGGAAATGTTGTTATTAGGCCCTGTGGGAAAGTGTACATACATGTTTTAATTGGCATACTTTTCATTTTGGACTGACGATTATTTGATAATACTGCATGCGAGGATACAGAATAGACCAACAATATAAAAAGGTATATATATATATATTGTATTATATATTATGTAGGCCATTGCTTTCATTAGAATTGTGCATTAAAACACTATTCTTACCAGATGAATTATTATAACCCTTACAGTTTTTATGTATTAACCAAAACAATTTAAAATGGTAGGGTCAACGTTTAGGCCCACACTCAAACCCGCTGCAAACGTTAAACTTTTGGCCTAAGCTATACCAGCGATAAACAAGTATTCTTCTATTTTATTAACCTTTCTCAAAATGTAGAATTTCATTTAACGCCATGTTAAATGAACCAATAGTATTTGAAGGATTGGATTTCGTTTAGCCCTGCAAACAAGTTATATAGGTCCAACTAAGAAGATAATGTTATATCGTATTTTCAGCCTTTAATAAACTGATTATAATAAGCAGGACTGGGCTATTGAAGTTCCTTGCAGTATCTACAATTTGTTTGTATGAAATGTTTCCTATTATACTTTTGCAACGAATTTTGAAATGAATACGAGACTCGCACTGAAACGCAATGATGACATTAGTATAACAGCAGAAGAAAACATGTTTTGAACTCCATTTGCCATGCTTTTCCAATATGCTTATTATCTTATTTTGAAATAAATATTCGATATACATGCATTAGATTATTTGGCCGGCCAAAACACATCAACTGATTTATTATTTAACACAGGCTACAATATGGCTGATTATACAAACCTGCTGATGTCTCTTATTGAGGCAACTAATCGTAATCAGAATGCTATTGACAAAAGAATGCCCATGGAATAAAAATCGAAAACGTGTCAAGGTTTAAACGTCGGTACTCTTAATATGGCGTTATCTATTAGACTACTAGGTAGCGTTGGACCACGCCACTCTAAAAATAATGATTGACTAGAGAATTCCGTCCAATGAATTGTAAGTATTTGGTTTACCCTCTCCTCTTCCCTTGATATCTATTATCCATGCCTAAGTGTCAATTAGTAAACAAAGACATATTAAGCCTAATAATAATATTTCTAACGTACAAGGTGAGTAGGCTTGCAAATGCGAAAAAAAATATAAAAAACATATACTTGGTCAATATTACTTGGGCAACAAGATTAACTTGTTTATGACAATTTTACTATATGCCACCTAATTTGGAAATCCGGAAACATTCGATGGAGCAGGTGTGAATTGTGAATTTTCTGGACCAGAATACAAACGTACATTCATAACATTACCACAACAGCGTGGAAAAAATTTACAGTAAAGAAATGCGGCAATTATTACAAATATATCTTTTGACTATGGGCCACGCGGACGGATAGAGTATAAGAAGTATAAGAATATCCTACTTTTAGTCAATTTAGCCTTTTGTAATTTGGGGGGGAAAATGTCTTTGCTCCGCATTGCCCTGCTTTTTCTACTTGTCGATGTTGGAAGCATTGTACCCGTAGTTGTTAAAACAAACGTAGTGGACAACATTTTTATCTTGCACTTGTTGTATATTGATACTTCTTTGGATATATTATTTATATGCTATGACACACCGCATCGCCTGATCACAAAGGCGGCTTTCGCTCCCCGGCCGAAGCGCGAGCACTCTCGGCCCGCGAGACCAAGCATAATTTCAATGACACTGCGGCTGACTAGTTGTATTCCGGTGTTGTTTAATTAAGACATGACGGTAGAAAGTGTTATATTGGTTCCAATGTTCTCGTTTTGACTCAGCCAAAAGCTGTGTACGGCTCTGCGAGGCTTCCAGGGGGATTAGGCCAGAGCTCTTGGGCGGTGGGGAGTCCCTCCGGAATTGGAGAGGAGTAGAGCCAAGCAGCCATTTCCCATGGTTCCCCTGGAGAGGTTAATTCCATCTCAATAGCGGACCACACTCACCTATTCTTACGCCCGCGTGAGCGACGGGGCTTTTCATCCGCATTGGGTTACCCCAAGCAAAATGTACGCGCCAACATTGGCCCTTAACAATGACGCAATCCATAGGTTACTCCATGGGACCTATAGCGTGATCGACTCTAGAAGCACTTGACTTCATCGTTACTCGATGCACGTGCTTATTTCTACTCCCCAAATTAAAGCAGACAAACCTTAAATTTTCTATTTCTTTGCTTCGCGCGGATTTTCGTCGTGATAACGTGTCAACCAGCGCATGGGCCGCGCCAAATTGATGAAAATACTATACCACTAATAATAACATAAAAACCTTCGTATTATCATTATTATTATATGTTAGACCTATTATTTTTATGACTTTTTATTATTTTCTCTTAGCAATTTCCATTCACTTGTAAAATAATGTTAAAATACTTTGTGTTATACTCTATAAATATGAACAAGTAGCTAGTAGAAATTCGAACAAATAAGTACGACTGCGGTCAGCCAGCCAATGGTGTGTATATAATTACTACCTGTCAGACATGCATTGCAAAATGATGAGTCCTGCGATACATAGCTATAATTAGGCACTAAATGCAGTAATTACGCAGCGACTGGGAGGTAAGTGCTACTCTGGAGGTGAAACAGTTCGTAAGTTCCAAAAGTCACCATATTCCGTTTTCAGTGCTCCACTGTGAACTATTCCCAATTGGCCCAGGTCAAAAGTAGTGCACTATCTGGGGAACAGGTATCCGTTCAGGATTGAACGGGTGTCTTCATCTCCACTATGTAAATAGACGGAAGATTCAGCCCACTCCGTGTGGTGGCAGCGCGACACCGGCCCTGCTGTTGCCTGATTTCAGATGGCGGTGGTGGTGGTGTAGGTGATGTAGGTGACCCCATGGAGTAAATAGTTATTGTCAATAACAGTGCTAGTCATCCACCTACTCGCTCTAGAAGCAGACAACATGATTCAGCCCATGGTCTGCACGCGTACACAGGCGCACGTGTGACTACAAATGTTGATGTGGTTATACCAGCCGTTCTGGATAGGCGGCATCGGGCGGTTCTCTCTGTCCTTACGGGTCAAACAATCACAGGAAAAGCACAGCTATTAAGGCCAGGTCCTGTTCTCACTGAGTGAAGAGCGGAGAGGAGGTACTGGTTCTGAAAATATTCGGTAAAATCAGTCACGGTTGCGCGCTCCACAATGGGCACCTCGCGTTAGAGACCTTACGTCTGTGACATCAATTGACCCGAAGCATACGGAGAACGAAGTCACTGAAGGGAAGATGTACAATAATATTTACTTCATATGGTTCCTTTATGGGTATCCACTTCAAAAAAGGATACTAGTAAGTAAACCACGTTTTTTTCTGTTTCTAGTAATTGGAGTCCTTTGAAGTGTGTTGAAATTGGACAATGTCAGAATTTCCAATTGGCTCTAAATTTAGTGTTGTTTTGGTTATGCAGGGCCTGAAGATTTACAATATAAACATAGATCATCACAAAAGGCAAGCATCCCTTTTATACTTTTTCCAAACTTTTTAAAATCCAAATCGGAGGTTTCTTTTTTTCATAAACTACATTTTTGGTAGGGAAACTACCAGAAATACAGAAGGTAACACCAGCAGCTCTGGAAAGTTGCCACCATATTCCACACCTTTTGGATCTGCATCTTTACCTGGATCCTTACTTTATAGGGTAATATGAAGTGAATGGTTCACAGGCCTGTTATATATTCAGCCACACTTAGACCAACAGCACAGTAAGTTTGTTGTAACTTCGACGGCCTCTTACAGAAGATTACAACAGTAATTTCACCAACAGTGCTTACTTCCAGACGTCACAAGGGGGTTTTGATGTATTGGGAATCACAGGACTGGCACAACTCATCCCTAGTCAGTTATGAGCCACGGAGACATTTGTGCTGATATCAGTTTCACAAAAACAATGTCGTTTTTCTCAGGATGGACTGATGGCTCTAGCACATTCTTGATAGATTGTTTTATTTACCCGCACGCCAACATCTGGTTTGTAACTTCGCGCGGCAGTCAGTGCACCGGGCCTGGCTACGGCTCTGTGGGCTCCGAGATTTATGGCGGAGGCTTATAGCACTCGGCTGTGTTTGGGAAAGCATTGCCCAGCTCTGTCCTGCTAGGATCACTGCATCCCCCCTCCCTAGGGTCTCCAGTCTCTTCTCCCTCTTCCTGTCTTCGTCTGTGTCACTGAACGTGGAAAACTGCTTTCTTTACTTGGCATCAAGTTGAATGTGATCCTCACTCCACCTTGCCCCTTCATCACTCCACCTTACCCCATCCTCACTCCACCTTGCCCGCATCCTCACTCCACCTTGCCCGCATCCTCAATCCACCTTGTCTTCATCCTCAATCCACCTTATCATCACCCTTACTTCACTTTTCCCGCATCCTCAATCCATCTTGCCCTCATCCACACTGCACCTTGCCTTTCCTCAATCCAACTTGCCCTCATCCTCAATCCACCTTATCCTCATCCTCACTCTACCTTGCCTTCATCCTCACTCCAACTTGCCTTCATCCTCACTCCACCTTGCCCTCATCCTCACTCCACCTTGCCTTCATATTACATTTTCTACCTACCATATTTTCCCAACCCTGTGTTCCTCTCTTTGGCCTCAATGTTTTCAAAGACTGTTATTGAGTTGGGAAACGAGTTCCTGGCAGCCCTGTGGATGTTGGTCTACAGCACAGGTGTCAAACCGGATCCACGGAGGGCCGAGTGTCTGCAGGTTTTCGCTGTCACCTTGTACTTGATTGATTAATTAGGTCACTAATTGGTTAGGTCTACCCTCACCTGGTTGTTTAGGTCTGAACTGGGAACCAATTTACAGGAAAAAACAAAAACCTGCAGACACACGGCCCTCCGAGGAACCGGTT